>KK117776.1:151468-193031 GCA_000611955.2 Stegodyphus mimosarum | reverse complement strand
TACATTTACTATAAAAACTTGGATTTAAAATTTGTTTTCTAATGACATGCTAATTTTTAATCACAAACTGGCATGTATAAAAATACCAACAAAAGACGATTTATTAGATAGTTAAAAAATTTACGAGAATGTATACTTACCACAAAGAGAAAAATCATTAGGCAAAAGCATATCACTGGAGCTGCGAAGTAAGGCTAGAAGATAATGAAAACAATTTTGAGCTTATATGTAAAGGTACAGTAAACGAAATTAGACGTTGTATAAGACAATTGAAGAACTGCTAAATTATTGCTTACTTCAAGAAATAGAATTAATTTGTACTGAATTGTCTACACGGTATCTAATTGAACATCCGAATGGTATACAAAAGAGGAGAAATTTCAATCGAGAGACATAATTTCTATTCGAATTTGATTTTGCCTACACATTTTGACTCTACCAATACTTATCAAATAGGTCGCTGTACAGTATGACCTTCACTGAGGACATGCATTTAGACTAGAAGAAACAAAGGGACCAAGTTAAAGAATCGCTCATTATTTGGGTCGGAGCGATGCCGCCTTTGATGTTAGCTTGAATTATGGCAAAACATACTTTCAAGAAGGTAACCACCGATCTAGGTAGATGATAGAATGTGAGGATAGAGTGAGCGCCTGAGTGGTTCTCACAGTACCTGATTCATCATTATCAATGATCAGACGGATAGAAGGGATACCAAAGGCCGCAAGAAATATTGATAGGTGTCTCGAAAAATGAAGTTTGCGCTTGTGATGTCAATTGCGCAAACTATGTCTTACCTGCACCCATTGACAAGAGAGTTTGCAGTCATGAATCCCGCTTCGAATAGAGCCACAGTGACAAGCGAAGTTGCCTCTGAAGACAGCTGCCCAGATACAGCGGTTAGTGTCGCTGTCTGCAATACAGCTCAGGTTCGAACTCCGGAGAAGGCATGGATATTTGTAAGCGTCTAACGTCTGTGCGGCAAAAAGGTACTAAAAACACACGGCTAGCCGAAATTCTCTTAAGAGGTTTGTGGTAGGGCTAGAGGGATGGGAGACTTTCGATGAAAAGATATTTGAGAATTTAAGGGAGGAAGTGAGAAGCAGAATTTAGAGATGGAAATATTTTCAGAGTTTTTAAAGCCACTGGGCAGCAGAAATTAGGACTCATAGAGACTACACCAGGCGGCAAAATGCCTATCGCTAGCCCTCGTTGTATATGAATGTTGACAACTGGGGTCATGGTTGGACAGCTGCTTACCCTTAATACTCAGCTATAATTCACAAGGGTTAATTGGCAGCTGGTTTTCATCCATATGCATCCCAGAGTTGCACTGCAAGGCAAAACCATTTCATGACAGTTTTCCATCGATGTTATTCGCTCTACCGACTCCGAATATTATCAGCTGCAATTTCATGTTAAATTTCTTCGAGAATGTAAGAGAGCTTTGTTACCATTCTTAGTATCTTGTATTTACGGTTAAAATCAGTTTTAGAAAAATAGCATTTGTGGAGATCCCAAAATCCATCGATGCATGAAAAATAAATGTCATGTTACCCATGGGTTGCAAAATAATTGTCATGTCATCGCAAAAGAGATTGTTTCACGCATACGCATCGTAAGATATAAGTTTTTTAGTTCTAATTATAATCATTATAAATACATTGTTCCTACCTTGTCAAATGAAATTCATCTGGTATTAAGAAGAAACAGGTTGCAATTAATAAACATCGTTAACTTGAAATGAAATCCTATTATGTAAGGGATACCTACATTTGGAATAAATGGGACTTAGATGTTTGGTTCACACAACTGATTATTTGACATGTGCGCAAACTGTAAGTTTTTGTTGAACGGGAAAAAAGTCGTACTTCTTTCTGTGCGTTGTAAATTTGGTAGAGAATAACTGGAAACGGGCTGTCTGAAAGATAGGGAAGTGTGCCAGTGACTTAACAGTTTGTATATATCTATACATATAGAAATCGTAATACTTACGTTTTTTATGAGAACCAAAACAATCCGTACAAAGATCGCGGCTAGCATCATTGGACACCATACTAACCATGATATCAGCAAGGCGCTCATATTCTAAAATGAAAGAAAATCAAACTCTTTAATGTTTCAGACGGTGAAAAACTATAAGAGATAGAATTATTAAAGCATTTCTAGTAGTCCTCAATTGCCCGAATATTTAATTAGATAGGAAGTGGAACTTTCAAGTTAATGAAATAGTTTATTTAATTTGATTTGGTCTAATGAAAAGACGCCTGTAATGTTAAAAATTTCCAACAATAGTGAGAAAATGAAATACAAATTCTATTTTTAAATTAGCCTTGATCATTATCAGATATTGCGAAACAGAAACGAGTTGGTGTCATCAGGTAAAGGGCTATGACCATGAGCAATAAAGCGACGTATACCACTGATTCGTATCCATTCAGATGACATTTGGTTTGATAATGTGATAACTGAAAATGGCGTTTCAACTACCAAATTAACTCTGTTGTCAATCTTCACGAATTCTTGCAGTTGTTCCATGATTGCAGGTTTAACGATTACATCTAAATAGCCAGGTCTGGCATTGCTTAACAGGTTTTCATGACCTTGAAGGGAACGTGCTTTTCTTTATGAGCTGCATGCCAAATGCAATTTTCTCCATCTTCCTATAAATGTCGATCGGCTTATTTTGGGATACTTTTGGTCAATCGGCTACTTTTGGGCGATGAAAAGTATATGACCACACGTTGTTCACCTGCTGAAAAATTTTGAAACTGAAGACCGTTCCCATGCAGTGCGCCAGAAACTGCACATGTTATCTTGTATGAACATAACTTCTTTATGTTAAGCTATCTGTCCACGGAAGACTATCAGGCGATTTATCTTTCCGTAAAGGCATTCAAGAACACAAGAAGGTTTAAAATAAACGTTTGTACTTCTTTGTACGACGTAGAAAGGAAGTGTTGTAATCGTGAAAAATTTCGGATACCATATTTCAACGAAAATATCTATTTTGACCGCTATTGAATGTGATTTAACAATGTTTTTGAGTGAAATCCGTACGTAAGGACAGAGTAAAGAGCTCTTTTTCCCCAAAATAGATATAAAACTGGTTTAAAATGGATTCTGAAGTGCCTTTCTCGTGGTGTCTGTACGCACGTACTTACGTATGTGTGTATGTATCTCGCATAACTCAAAAACGAGTAGCCTCAGAACGTTGAAATTTTGTATGTAGAGCTGCTATAGCATGTAGATGTGCACCTCGCCTTTTGGTTGCAATCGGCTGAACCAAACGTATATAAACATATGTAAGTATGTATCCACTCTGTTACTCGGCTCAGTGAGCTCAGTTTCTTTATTCTTATAAGTTTGTAAATTGTGCATTTTTTGCTTTAAAAATGATTGAATTATGTTGTTCTTATCTTTCGGTTAAGATTTTTCTGCTCTTAGTTAGCCTGCGTGCAATAATTGTGGAATTATCAACAATTTAAAAGTTTTTTAAGTGCGGCTAAGTCTAATTTTTGGTTATGATCGCGTCCGCATTTGTTTACAGTTGAAGCTTAGCAGAATAGTGGATTTGTTGCCAATCTAGAGAAACTAAGCTTCGCAACAACAAAGTGACGTCTTCTTTTAATATCGCGAATTAAATTATGTTTGATTCATTCTGGAATTATCATTTAAGTTATTATCTGGTTTTTGCGTACAAATTGAACTTTTAATTGTAAAAATTGTTTTAACTGTACTTGGTGTTTTATGTTTTTCTATATCTTTCAATTTTTAATGAAAATATTTTGAATTTTTATGTATTTTTGCCTGAACTGAAGTAATTAGCAGCGCCTGCGCATTAGGTAAGCGGCGCTGAATCGTCTGCGAAAAACTGTTTCTTTTTTATTTGCTTAATTTTATGCATCGTTTTAGATTTATTATAGTATATTTGAATAGAAATTGTGGTAGTTCTTCAGGTGCTATAATTTTTGCTCCCTCTGACTTATAAAATGGATGAGATGTAACGCTGTTAAGTGAACCTAGCCCCGAAGCGTGGCTATGGTAAATAAATATAGTGAACTTTAAAAGAGTGCAGTTATTCTATTGTAGTTTATGTGCTATCGATGAAGTAGATCTAATTCAAAATTCGTTAACTGTTAATTCAGTATGTTTAAATGAAATGCAAAGGAATTATAAAAGAATTATAAAACTGATTACTAGAAGAAGATAGAAAGAATAAACTGTTAGAATTATAAAGGAATAGAATTACTATTATAGAATTACTATTATAATTCTCCAAAGGAATTATAAAATTGATTTAAAATGGATTCAGAAGAGAGCTTTTTTGGCGTCTGTAAGTACGTACGTACGTATGCATGTATCACACATAACTCAAAAACGAGTAGCATCAGAATGTTGAAACAACTATATGTTGCACAACTACATGTTGTATACAGGAACTATTATAACATGTAGTTGTGCGTCTACATTTTTGGTTGCAAACGGCTGCATCAAAAAATATATATACCCACTCTCTGTTAACCGGCTAGTTGACGTTGTCCTTATCTTTAGGTTAAGGTTTTTATGCCTTTAGTTGATCTGCAGGAGATAGTTGTAGAATTACCAACAATTTAATAATTGTTTAAGCGCGGCTAAGCCTAATTTTGCTTACCATAGCAGCTATATTTGTTTACATTTGAAACTTAGCAGAATAGTGATGCACCTCCAGTGTCTTTTTGCCAAGTGGGACCATAAGGAAACTTTTAGTTTTATGCCCCGAAAAATCTGCCTTTTGCCTGCAGGACAAATGGCTTATTTTTGCGCAGAAAATTTAATTTTAATTGGAAAAATTTTTCTTTTTTTTAATTGTTTATCTCTATTTGATATTTTATGCTTTTCTGTTTTTCAGTTTTTAATGAAGATATTTTGAATTTTTGTGCATTTGTCGCGAAGGGAGAACTGAATTAATTGAATGAGGAATGTATCTCTAATGAAATTCGAGGAAATAAAGTGTTTCGTATTAGAGGCAAATATTATCAATATTGTCACCAGTCTGTCTCGGATAGAAGAGAATGTTTACGAGTAGCGCATGCGCATTAGGCAAGCGGCGTTGAATCGTCTGTGAAAAACTGTTTCTTTTTATTTGTTTAATTTCTTTTATACATCGTTTTAGATTTATTATATTATTTGAATAAAACACGTGGCAACGATTAATAATTCTCCAGATGATATAATTTTTGTGCATTCTTAGATATACAATGAATGAAATGTAACGCTGCTAAGTGAACCTAGCGCCAGCGTGTCGCTATGGCAAATAAATAAAGTGAATTTTAAAGAACGCATTTATTCTATTGTGGTTTTGCGCTATCGACGAGGTACATTTAATTCAATGCAATAAGTTTAATTCAAATACAGGAAAAATGCGCATAATTTAATATTCCGTACAAAGAAGTCATATGGTGTAGACATCAGATTTTTTTAGTTTATCAGCCTGACAGTACATAATCTGTGTAATAACAGAAATTAAACTTTGCTGCTTGTGGGAATAATAGAAACAAAGAGTGTTATAAAATATAAAGTATTAAAATATGAGATTTACAAGACAAAGCAAACCTCTAAGTTTAGACTCAGGTCCGCAACTTACAAGAGTAATTTTGGCTAGCAAGATTAAAACCGATTCAAGTAATTCAAACACTAGGAGAAATGGAGTAGCCAGACGATTAGCAATAGCTGCCACAGTCTCTTTTCCTAAATTCAAAAATTCTATCCGTAATTACATTATATAATTCACATTCTCGCGGAAACTGATGAAAGAAGAAAAACCAGTAAAGGGGAAAGTAATAAATGATTAATAAATATAAAACCCTAGTCTCGAATGGATGCAAACATTATTTCTACACACTGCACTATTGCACATGGTTATTCTTCATGGTGTGACGGCATCACGGATGTATTTCTCTGTCATAATACCGAGGTCAAGGTAACCTTTGAAAACGGATAACTATTTGGCAACAGTAACCTTGAAAGAGGAAAGGCCTCACGTAAAAATATCCTCAAATTAAAACTTAAGGCAAGAACAAATAAAAGCTGTGGTACTGATTATAAAAATTCTTTTTTAAAATTTGTTAAAATATGTGCAAGAAGAAAACGGGATCCCGAATTTTTAGAATAATGTTGAAACCAGCAACTTAAATGTAAGAAATCCTAAAACTTAAATTATTTTTCCTACATAAAACAGTTTTCGAAAATTCTTTTATTCCATCTCAAAAAGTATGAATTATGCATATTAAACTTAAAAGTTATTACAACTGACTGTTGTTACTGTTACAAATTTTGTACATGGACAGATGATTTTAGTGCAATTATATGTGAAATTGTTCTTTCTTTTTTTCTGTATAATTAACATGAAAATCTAAAGAGACGATGCTGTGCTAGAAAAATAAGAATACAGCCGCAAGTCCATTTAACATTGAGTAAACGACTATCTCGTTAATTTGCGAGAAATCGCCAAGTTGGCAACAGTTTTAGCAACTAATTTTTGTAGCCAAAAATCGTTAAATTTGACGACGATCTGGCCACGTTTTGGTCTGGTGCATATATCACCGTAACAGGTATTGTAATTGAATAACTGTAATTGATTTCATACACAACTGTAATTGTACTCGGTCCTAATATGCTTTCCAGTAATTTTGAGAAATACTAGATGTTTCTCGGCTGCCGGGTGAATACTATATAAGGCCCGAGGAAGCATTTGCTCTCGTTAGTTAGGCGTGAGCTGGGAGTATTGAGATATCTCCGGGTAAGCTTTGCTCTTTAGATACACTTTGCATTGTGTTGTGTTTATCGTTCTTAGTAGTTTGAAGTGTAACTACTGATTGTATGCTGTTGAAGAGTTGTGCGACTATTTCTACAGTAATTTCCGAAACTCTGAAGTGTTTTATTTTGATAAAATAAATTTTATCAACATAATATTGGACCTTGTGCATTCAGTTACTTACAAACCCGTATGCACTCAATCCTAACTAATATTATAAATACGAATGTGAGTTTGTTTGTGTGTTTGTTTATTACGCTTTCACACCTTAATTACCTAACCGATCATCATGAAATTTTCAAGAAATATTTTTGATATATTAGAAAAGGGTATAGGCTATAAAATGTAACTTATCTGTTGAAACTTGAACTGTATAATAGGGTTTATAGCTTAAAATGATTGTCTTTGTATAAACATTAAATGTTGAAAGTTTCATAACGATAAGTTAAACGAAGTAAAAGTTTGTCTGCGCGCGCAGGTACGTGGCTTAAACCACGCAAACATTTTAAACCTTTTCTAATATATCAAAAATATTTCTTAAAAATTTCATGATGATCGGTTAAGTAATGAAGGCGTGAAACCGTAACATTTATTAATTAAGCGTTTATTAAAGCGCTTATTAATTTTTACTTAATTAAGATACAATAAAACGCCGAATAAATACTTTTCAAACAACAAAAATCAGCGTTATATTTTCAAATTTTCACAGAAAAAATTTTCAAGCAAAAAATGCATAAAAGGCAAAAATGCAAAAAAACTCAAAACATCTTCATCAAAAACTGTAAAATACGGAAAATCGTAAAACACCAAACAGAGTTAAAAAACTCATTAAAAAAACAGTCTTTACGACTAAAATTAGAGTTTAAATTAATTAAAATTATTCAGAAAAGCAGATTTTTTCGGTGTATAAAACTTCTGGCCCTACTCGGCAAAAAGATATTGAAGTTGCTGCAGAAACTGATTGAAATCTATACTTCTAAGTTTCAAATGTAAACAAATGGCGGCGTCGTTAGGCTTAGTGGAACTTATACAACTTTAAATTGTTAGCAATTCTACAATTATTGCATGCAAATTAACTAAAGACACAAAAACCTTAACCGGAACATAAGAACAGTATATTTCAATCACTTTTAAAGCAAAAAATGCACAATTTATTAATATATAAGAATAAAACTGTCTGTACGTACAAACGTAAAGCAAAAAACATCCTTCAAATGGAATCGGGAGCGGTGAAAATGGATATTTTCGTTAAATACGATACCCGAATTTTTTCGCGATTACAATACTTTCTTTACTTCGTTCAAGGAAGCACAAAAACTAAACTTCTTTTGTGATTAAAACTAAAATATATAAAAACTTATTAAAAGAAAAAAGCAGTTAAATACTTATAGATTAAATACTTATAGATAAAAATTCGTATAAGTTTCTTCAGAACTGAATTATTAGTGATTCCTGAAACGGTAGACCTTAAGTTCAACCTGCTTATCTCGCTTTTCGTGAGTTTGGGCTTAAGACAGCTGAACTCGTTACAAATTATGACAAAAGCATGTCTACTAGAGCTTAGAAAGGACAAAATTTAAAATTAGTTTAGGGTTTATGCAAAAAAAAATTTCTAAATGCCCTGTAAATATTATAACAAAGAGCAGAATTGTGAGTTACCTTTGCAACACCAAGGAGAAGAATAATCGACACAACGAGGAAGATAGCGTGGAATATGATGCCAGGTATATCCGTAAAGTAACTTACTGCAAAACAAATTTCACGTATTTGAATCTATTACATTCTGTTTCACGATTAGAAGGTAAATAACAATAAAAGAAATGTAATCTTTGAATATTATTTTAATAAAATGTTTTCTAATGCATTCCTTTTGTGTAACCAGTGTAAAATGCATCCATAAAAGTCCTTATGCAGTTGTTATTATAAGACCAAAAGCTCGAACACGTCTCAAAACACGATTTTGCGTTGTTTCACTTTTGAATATGTTGCCATTCGGAAAAACGTAAGTTATTATTATTCTTTCATATTTAATTCATCTGTTATATCTATTTATATATATATATAAAAGAATGTCTGTGTGTTTGTTCGCGATTAAATCAGTCACTACTAGAGCTATCGTCTCCGAACTTTCTACAATGCGTTTTTGGGTCCACGTTAAAAAAAAAAAAGTTAAATCAGAGATATAAATTAATAATTTTAAAATGCTAATTTTCGTTCTCATATCTTCGAGTGGTAACAGTCTGCCATGCTGGAGATAAAAATCTGCTTTATTTCGAGAAGCGTTGCCACTACTCGCTTCCAAATTGTAGAGCTTATTAATAAAAAATTTCTAAGTTTTACAATGAAATAAAAATAGTATTGCCAAACATTAAATACATTATTTCCGATTCCAAAACTTCTTGGGAAGCCATTTCGACTGTTACCATCTTTGTACGACTTTAATCAGCCGAGATATAATTAAAAGCTGTGATAACGCTAATTTTCGCTCTCTTTTTCCCGAGTGGCAACAGTCTCGCGTGTTGGATGTAAATATGCTTTATTTCGAAATGTGTTACTATATGAAGCCTCGGCCACAAGTTGAAGTTTCTCGTTTATTATCAATTAAATATCATCGAATATGAACTTTTAGTATTTTTCCAATGAACTTTAAACTATTATTTAATGGAAAATACTATTAATCACTATTTAATCAAGTTATTTAATGAATATGATCCATTTTTCGTATCACTACTGCAGACTCAGAACCAGGCAACCAGAATCACTCCATTACTTTCATCGCATCAGCTCGAAACTTTACATGATTTAAAAATTGAAATTTCATGATGATTCATCTGTAGTTTCGTCTCTGTGCGTTGGTGTATTAGTTAATACACCTTATTTTTGATACCAAGGCAATGTTACTTTGTTACAAATTTCAATATACTGGTTAAAACTCTCAGTAGTTGTGTACCAGAATGTAAGACACGATACTGGACACTCGATACTGTGTTACTACTGCTCGCTTTCAAATTGTAGAGTTTGTTAATCGAAAATTTGTAAGTTTTACAAAGTCTATATATATACATATAAAGAAGAATGTCTGTTTGTGTTTGTTTGTTTGTTTGTTCGCGCTATTTTTTTCTTATCAATTATGATGAATTTTTTGCCACATTTAATCAACGAAAATTGAATATAGGTGAAATATTGGATGAAACTTGAGCTCTTATGACCGTTTGATTAGAAAGACGAAAATCATTAAAAACTGCGGGCCATTGTTGCTGATATAATGAGAGAGAATTAGTTTATTTTTTAATCGAAATCTTTAATAGAAAACATTTTAGCAAAATACTATCTTTTATTTTCTCAACTGCTGGTTGTAGATGTGTACATCCCATTACAGAAATCTTTTAAGAGGTTTAAATATCAATATTTTGATATTTTAAAGTTAAAAAAAATCAGTTATATAAAAATTACGGGATCTAAGTGTGCATACGGCTCTCCAATCGCTATAGATATATTTAGTAAAAGTTTATACTTATTCTAAAAACAAAAATCCAAATTACGTCCAAAGGGGCGTTTTTTAACGTTTCGTGTGTTATCTTTATTTATTAAATATGACGTTCTTCGCACTTAAACCATAAAATTCAGTTCAACAGCAATATCGCAAAATAATTTTAAATTGTGCATACCTTTAAAATTTCCGCGCCCTTTAGATAAAAAGGTTTTTTCCCCGTGGAGTGTTGCCGTTGCTCACTTTTAAATCGTTTGAGTTTGTTCATAAAAAATTCGTTAAAATTTTACAAATATGAAATAAATAATAAAACAAATTCCAAACTCCAAATTTGTGCTTCCAGATGCGCATATTCGGTTGGAAACGTACGTTATTCAAAATTGGATGGCTCTAGGTACCGTTGTTTTATTACATTTGGAGAAATATACATACATTTATGCACATTCTTCATTATTTAATTTCTTTAAATATGGTAGAGCGCTGCAAGATTTGGTGGTAACAGTTTGAAAAGTGATTCAGACTTTGAATGTTTCCAATGCAAAATCGCAAAAAGGAAACAATAGTCCTTCAGGGACAAAGCCCCTTTAGACTAAACATTTGACTGCTGTTCGATAAATTGACTTATTTTTAATTTCAGTTTTTTCTTAAAAAAATCAGATATTTCAATCCTTAAATCTATTTTTATGCCTTAATTTGAGAAGTCGGGTGAAAAATAAATAGGATAATTGGAAGATGACTTTGTTTGTAGTTAATGTCATTTAATGATATTCCTCTGTGGTTTGCTATTCTGTAATATTTTTTAATTTATAATTTTATTCCATTTGGCATGGCGAAAGCATTTTCACGTAAATACTTTCAATCATCATTTGATTTGATATTGATAAGAAGTGTTTATGCGCAAATTTTTGAAGCCAGCTGCTGTTTTCTAGAACACGAATGCTACAAGATACAGCATCTTTGGAAAAATCTGCACTGACTGCAACTTTTCCCGACAGTTTGAATATTAGTTAGCCCATCGGTGCAGAAAGACTTAGCGATTGCAACACAAGACATCTGTCTCCTTAGTCTGTCTGTCTGTCTTTGTCATCTCTTGAGCCATTAATATCAAAAATCTTTTTCCAAGCTGTTATTCTGCTTTTAGTTTCATACAGGTTTAAATACTTTGCCCTTTATTTTCTGTACAGTTCTTGAACTGTCAAGAAACATTTTTGTAAATTTTCGTCGTATGTTAGTCAAACCTTTTATATCCATTTTTTAAAATAAAAATGAGCATTACATTTAATTATAAGGAAGGGAATCGTATAAAACTTAGATTTCGTAATCTTTGCAATATTGAGTTTTTTAAAATTTAAAATGTGCCAAATCATAAATATTTGTCTTAATTAAAGTTGTTTTGGATTGGTAGCATATAACTATGACCAACAGTCACTGACATGAAGGCTGCGCAAGAACTTTTATGGGCACGCTGAATATTTATGCATCGAAGGAAGTGCCAGTCTCTTCTTACCTCTCATCAATGACTGGATAAGCGGATCTGCCCAGGTATAATACTTCAAAGTGGAGCAAATCGCTGTAACTTCTCCAACAAGGGCTACACCCTATTCAAAGAAAAATACTTGCCTTTAGACCTTCTATCGTATTATTGATGAAATTCACAAAATTGGAGTAAGATGGCTCAAAATACTAGAATAATAAGAAAATAAACCTAGAAAACAGTCAAAAGAAAAACAACAGGATAATTTAGCACATTGTAATAGCTCCGTTATTATGATGAAGTTAAGCGGTATTGTGTGTCATCAACAAACAGTTCGTATTCTTTTTATTCCAAAATACGCTTGTGTGATCTTAAGATTTTGACCTGTAAATCCGGGACCAAAGAGTTATATCAGTATACTTTTGTTTGAACCCCGCCCAGACGGTGTGTAGTGGTTAGGGGAACCTATTGCGACACCGGAGGGCCCGAGTTTGAATCCAAAGAAGGCATGGATGTAACTGTCCGGCCTTTTATACGAGGCAACTATGGTCGCCCATTAGGTGCTTCTACAATAAAATGGCCATCACTTCTGGCCTTAGGAGTGGCTTGCGCTGAATAGGCAAGTGACCGTCAATGGATTAAAAAGTTCTTTTTTTTGTTTGAGTTATTAAATAGAGCATTTGCTTAAAAGAGTCATTAGGTTATTTGGAAGCAGAAGATGTGAAAAAATGAGCACCGCCTTCGTCAGGAATCGAACCACGGACCTCTCGGTTACGCGTTAAGCGTACTGACCACTACACCACGGATGCATGCGAAAAAGCGCGGGAGAAATATCTTACATGCAATAGAAATGTAACTGGCGTTTGAACATAGCTGAAAAAGGAAATCTCTGCATTGCACAAATATGGCCACACAGGTAACATAAAATTTTCTTGCTATATTTCAAAACTCATGTCTTGGTACAATACGCGGTCCGCGCTGAAAGTGTGCGTCATCTTAACAGAGATTGCAAATTTCATCAAATGTACCATGAATATTTTATTAAATGCTTCTTATTTAAGACCCTGAAAATGTGTCCCTCGATAATCATCCAAAATATAATTTTAATAGATGTAAGACCTTTTCCGAACTCTCTTGATTGTTCTTCTGTCTGTGCCTGCACGTTGCATGAAGTTAGAATCACACACCAAGCTAGTATCACCCCTACTTCATATAAAGACATGCATTATTTTAGAACAGTTTCTTATTAGTCTACCACGTACACTGAAATTAGTTTTAGTTGTTCTTTCAGTGACAAAACTGCTACAAGCTTTGCTCTAAATGCTTGAATTCTTACACATTCATGGGATACAGCGATCATTTAATTTTATCTTCTCCTCTACTATAGAACAAGTTTAAAATATTCTAAAATTTTTAACCATCTCTTCTGAGCATTAAAAAAAATCTGTTGTATATACCACATGATTTCCTTGTACGGAATATTGAATTATACGCATTTTGCATTTCATTTAAACTTTTGGGATTGAAATAAATCTACTTCATCGATAGCGCATTAACCACAATACAAGAAATGCACTCTTTACGATTCGCTATATTTGTTTACCGCAGCGACACTCTGGCGCTAGCTTCACTTAACAGCGTTACATCTCGTTCATTTTGTAACTCATAAGAATGCATAATTATGTACATCATCTTGATAATTATCTAATCGTTGCCACATGTTCTATTCAAATACTATAATAAATTAAAATAATGTGTAAAAGAAATTAAACAAACAAACAAAAAACAGTTTCTCACAGACGATTCAGTATCTCTCATTCAATTAACTCAGTTTTTACTTCGCGACAATGCAAAAATAAATAAAAACTCAAAATATTTATATTAAAAATTACGAAGTAAATCTTAAAGACTTACTTGTACTTCCTCGAATAAATTTCGGAACGGGTCAAGCATGAATTAATTCGAATAATAAAAGGCGTTATCTTTGTTCTTGCGAAGCTTAGTTTCTCTAGATAGGCAACAAATCCAGTATTCTCCCAAGTTTCAAATATAAACAAATATGTCCGCCATGAGAAAAATGATTAGGCTTAGCCGCACTTAAACAACTTTTAAATTGTTGATAATTCTACAAATCTTGCATGCAAATTTACTACAGACATAAAAACCTTAACCGGAAGATATAACAACATAATTCAATCATTTTTAAAGCAAAAAATGCACCAACATATAAGTATAAAAAAACTGAGCTCATAGAGCCGAGTAAAGGAGTGAATATATATATATATATATATATATATATATATACACAAATGTATATACTTTTGGTGCGGCCGATTGCAACCAAAATATGAGGTGCACGTCTGCATGTTATAGTAGTCCTATATACAAAGTTTCAACGTTCTGAGGCTACTCGTTTTTGACTTATGTGAGATACATACATACATATGTACGTACCTACGCACAGACGCTACAAAAAATCTCTTTAGAATCCATTTTAAATCAGTTTTATAATTCTTTTGTGGAAAAAGAGTCCTTTATTCTGTTCTTACCTACGAATGTCACTCAAAAACATCGTTAAATTGCATTCGATAGCGGTCAAAATAGATATTTTCGTTGAAATATGATACCCGAAATTTTTCGCGATTACAATACTTTCTTTTTAGTTCGTACAAGAAAGTAAAAAAAATTTAAATGTAATAAAATTCCTAAAATATTATTTGATTGATTTGTAAGTTATCAGAAGTTAATCTTTTAGCTCAAAAAATGGCAAACAAATGGCAATATCATGCTACATCATCGAAGAACGAACGCAGCGCCTGTGCAAAGATGGCCACCTCATTTTCGGTATTCACCAGGCTAGAGCAGCAGTTTGTGATGCGTTTTCTTAATGATGAAAGTGTTAAACCAACCAAAATTCATCGCAGGATGGAACGTCATTTCGAAGACTCACATGTGGCCTGTGGCAAATATGGTGTAACGCATTCAAAAACGGTATTACTTCCATGGAGAAGTTCATTCCATAAGCACGGCAAGTCATTTGAAATGAAAATGGGACAATTTTGGAACATTACATGAAAATGGGAGTAATGTACAGTGACCGGTATTTCTTAGGCAGATCTGTCCCCAAATTATCTTCACTTTGCAATTATGAGTAAAGGACTGATTCAGGTGTTTGGTTACTGCATGGCAAGGCTAGACTGAATACTTCTCATTTTAGGATAGCGATAATCCTGAATAAGAAATATGATTATCTTACACATCCACCATATTCACTAGACATCACCCCGAATGAATTTCATTCTTTCTGACGGCTGAAAGAGATATTTGAGACGCAAATATTTCCAAAGCGATGAAAAGGTGAACCATGCACTTCCGAAGCGTTGGAATACGTGCATTGCTAGTCACAGAGATCACATTGAAGAATGATGTATTTATAATTTTTATGTATTTCTTCATTTGTATCAGAATAAACAAATAAAATTTTGATTTAAATCACTAATATAATTCGAATGCACTCTATTTTTTTCAAGCATTCATCGTAGACAGAAATTATAAAGAGAAAATATTTAAGGGACAAAAGAAAAAAAAACAAATTGAAAGATTTTATTACTTAGCCCCCGAAAATGGTATTACTGTGATTTATGAACAGTCCACATTCTGTGTTACACAACCGTGTCAGTGTATTTCCAAAGAGGTTATTTAGGCCATCAATAAACCCATTCTGAATTATTTGTCACTCCTTTAAAAGAGCCGATCCGTATTTCTGCAAAGTTTTTAATTTTCTGCTTTGCTCCTTAGACAGTTCAGAGATGTCAAATCGAATTTATATCAGACAAATATTTTGAGTAATCCGTTCTTATATGACTTCAAATTACAGATATTCTTTTATCAGACGAAATCAATTAAGTCTAAAATTAATGTTATTATTCAAAACGCTGGAACGCCGCCCAACTGGGATTGTGGTTAGCGACGCTGACAGCTATGCCGAAAGGCCCGGGTTCGAATTTCGGAGAAGGCATGGATGTTTGTAAATGTGCAGCGTGGGGACACTCTAAATATGGAGCTAGCCGAAAGTCCTTTCTAGAGGATGATGGTAGAAGAAGTGGGGTAGAAGACCCTGAACCCGTTCCCCCGGGGTGCTCTTTATCAAAATTGGGGCGGAACTGAGCAAAGTCGTACTATTACCTACATTGTGCTCAAGGCTCTTGCCAACGGCAAGCGCAATCTTGACCGCTTGCCAGGATGAATTTCGGAGGCCTGATCTGATGTTACTGCCGATCGGGTCGGATAAGCCACAACAACAACAACAGCAAAACTCTGGACCGACAGCCGCCTGTAATAAAACTAACAACGGAATAATAAATAGACCAGCTACACTGGTAGAAACTAAATTTTCGCTGCATAAAGACTTTGATCCTTTAATCTACAATAAACAGTGAATCCCCTGCTTCTCGTCTTAGTGAACAGACTTCTGCTGTAGAATAAAACTGTCTGTAATATCGAGATGGCTTTCCGAGAACATTTATTTCTCAGATATCCGACTGCAACCGTCCATTTTCCAACTAAAATAGTCATTCAATATGTCTGCGATTCATATTTAAAAGTTTTCTTCGAGACATTTTCAAGAATATCTCAAATCACAGTAATTTCGGCAATTTTTCAGAGAAAGAAAATGAGGCGAGTCCCAATGCAAGTCTTTGTTTGCAAGTTTTGTGTTCCAAATGATGCAGATTATCACTTTCAGTTCTTTATCGCATTCCTGTTATTTTTACACATTAGTGTAACATTTCACATTTTTTTAAAAAGGAGTTCTAAATAAATAACTAATTTATAACCCAAACTACGAAGTTAATTTATTAATAAACTGAAAGTATTTTTAAAAACTTATTATTAATCTTGAAAACTGTGTATTTTTATCTCAATTTAATTTTAAACACTAGTAGCATAATGCATAAAATTAGGTTTATTTAAAATCTTAACGAATTGTGCCAGATCGACTTTACAGTTCTGAAATATATCTTCAGATTCAAAGTCGTTTATTGGGGACAAATGGAAAACATACAAAAAGCGTATCATCGGTTGAAAAAGTTGTGTTCGTGAATCCAGAGCATTTATTCAGTGAAAATCGAGGTAAAAATATGACGAAAATCTGTAGTCAATTCCTTTCAAAATCCTCATGTGCAACCAAATAGAACTTTTATTCTTGTTGATGTTGCAAAAGATGAGAAATGTGTTTCATGATCTCCTTCAAAACTCTTTTCCATGTTTGACAAGTAACAAGCCTTGATACATGAGATTTCCAACGCCAGGTGCACTTAACTTCTCACATGAAAGGTTTCAGGATTAAAATTTTAAAAGGTTTCCAGATTTAGCTCTCAATCCTTTGCTATCTTATCACTTAAAGGGGATCAACATATTTGTGTGATTTGTACCATTCAGTCAATAGTATGGTTTTTGTGTCTATTTAGAAAAGAGATCCTCATTGAGATTTTGAAATCGTCGGTAGCAACAAAAAGACTTGTTGATCAGTGCCCCAATTGTTTGTTATCTTTAGAATACGTTAATCTCAGAGATCATAACAATATATTTTATCTCAATACTCATAATCATTCGAATTATATTTAATGTGATCATTCGAATTATATTTGATGCTTTCGAGACATCAATTTATATAACACTGACAGATTATTTGAAGGATTTTAAGGAACATTAAATGACTTGCAGATAACGAACATTAATCGTTTTTCTTACATTCTGATTATCCGTCTCCTTTCCTCCCAAAAGTAGAAGTTTATGGGAGACTATGTAAACTGGTGAAGAACAGCTAATACATATTGTTCTATTCATAAATAATAACAAAAGGAACATTATAAGAAATGAGAAAAATAATTATATGCCCAATATTTACACTGTAACATACACTAAAATATGTCCAAAACACAGCAGTTCTATCTATCCTGGAATCGGGGGGGGGGTGCGAATAATCAGAAAGTACCCAGTTTGTTGCAAATTTCCATGGATTACAGCAGATTCAATGATAAGTAACAAGCTGGAATCAAACGACAGACTGTATATTTGTTAACTACCATCTATACAGCAAAAGTAAACACAGTTACTAAAATTGCATAATTATCCAAATTTATGCTTATATGCATATGTATGTTTCTTAGAGGACTAGAGAATGTTCTAATCCTGACACTAAATAATCTGTGCATATCAGATTCTGTAATTGAATGCATGAAGTTGCTTGTATTGTATTATTGATGAAACCTGGAATGCCCTAGTTTTATATATTCATCACTAAATGTTACACTACACATCTACAGAGATTCAATATGTATAATTTGTTATTATTACTCTTCTAGTACGTGCCAGTAACTGCAACACATTTCTTATGTATACATTTATAAAAATAACATTGCGTACTTAGAAGTATATACGTTAAAAATTCTTACCACACAGAAAAATCCAGTTATCACGGTAGCATCTTTTAAAGGAAATATAAAGCAACAATTACCCACTAAAGACATAAGAAAGGGTATTTAGATTCCAAAAGCTAGTGATTTTAAATATGCTTTTGTTTTACTTTCATATCATGAAAGAATTTAAGTCACTTCTTTTATTATTATATTTATCACCTAAAGGAAACAGAAAATTCAAAATATACTTCATGGGCAATTTCATAATGTTGCCACTCAATCAATTAAAAAAATACCTTCAATATTTTGATGACTATGCGTGACTAATGCGTGAAATATAATCTCTTAATTAATGAAAGTAATAAAACAATTGTTGGGACTGATATTGCTATGTTACTGGCAATATTGAAGCATTGTATAGAATGTCGAAGGACATCAAAGCATGAAACAATTAACATTTCACACAGTTCATAGAAATTCTATGCAGTACCAAAGACAAACCTTTAAATAGTAATCTCCTTCATGCCAACATATGGAATATTGTCTTGAAAATAATTTTCAAACTAACTGATAGGCTGCTAGTATTTGTTAAACACAATGAAATTTGTAACGTATTTATTAGATGTTCTTCCTGTTTTACAGCCATATTGTATTTTATCTCTAGAGAGAGAGTTATTACTATTATTTTTCACTAAATAGTCATTTTATGTTTTGTATTTTTACTGTCACTTCTCGGTCCCATTTTCCTATCAGAATGCAAATGAGGTAAAAAGAGATAGTACAGGGTGGGGCAGAGCAATTTGCATTTTGAAATTCAATAAAAGAAAAAGTAATGCATATATATACATTTAATTCTTTGTACAGCATCAAGTACAACATGTAAAGTTTATATTCACTCTGTTTAAAAGACCATATCAGGCAGATGGCATCCATTATTATCAGCCCACTGCGTTAATAGAACTCAGAAGTTTCTTTCAACTCTTTCCAGCACATCGACGGGTATGTTGAAGAATGTTGCATTTGCTTATTTAAATTTGGCGCTCTGGAACAACGGTTGCTTTAAAAAGATTGGGAGGGGGGACACAGCCAAGAAACCAGGCCGTACAATTTTACCCCGTTTGGTTCATTTAGTATCATGGAGTGCTCGAAGGAGGAGCGGGCGTTTGTTATCGAGGTATACTTTTGTAACGGTCGCTGAATCATCGCTACGCAACATTTCGTGTCCATTTCAATTTTGGGCCCCGTGGTCGTGCTCCTGATAATCAATTGATTGTTTCGTGGGTAAAACACTTCAGAGAAACTGGTGATGTGAAGAAGAGGAAACCTGGCTTCCTCGAACCATGGCTTCCTCGAACAGCAAAGTCGGCACAAAACATAGACATGGCAAGACTTTCTGATTTGGATCTCCTAATCGCTCTGCCCGGAAACATGCTGCTGCTGTTGGGTTGTCCGCTCGATATATGAGGCGAATCATTCATGAAGAACTGAATTTTCATCCCCAAAAATTGGCTAGAGCGAAGAAACTTAATCCACGTGATTTTACTGCTACAGAAAATTTATGTAAAGCGCTTCTTGCAATGCCTGACGACACACTTGTTTTCTTCAGTGATGAAGCCCATTTCCATCTTTCGGAGTCAGTAAATAAGCAAAACATACGCTGTTGGAGTCCACAGAACCCTAGACCACTTCATCAGCGTTCCCTACATTCAGAACATGTAACTGTTGCGCAATATCTCGAGTTGTAATAATTGGACCATGGGTTTTTCAAGAAAACGAACGGGCCGTTTCAGTAACTTCTGATCGTTATGTATACATGATTGAGACACACAGTTCTTACCCAAATTCAACCAAATGAATGCGCGAGATGTGTGGTTCCACCAGGACGGTGCCACGGCACATATAGTTCGTATGTCAATGACTGTTTTGCGGCAGCACTTCCCAAGACGTCTCATCTCTTTGGGAGGCGATTTGCACTGGCCAGCACGATCGCCTAATTTAGCTTCCTGTGATTATTTTCTATGGGGCTATCTGAAATAAGTTGTTTACAACGATCGTTCTACGCTATAGCTAACATACCCGACGAGTTTAGCGAAAAGTTTAGCGAAACTTCCGAGTTCTATTAACGCAGTATGTTGATAGTAATGAACGCCATCTGCCTGATATTATCTTTAAAACAGTGTGAACATAAACTTTACATGTTGTACTTGACGCTGTTCAAAGAATTAAATATTGTTGCGTGCGTACAGGTTCGTAACGGATGGAATGCACAAGTCGTTAAAAAGTTCATAAAATTTATTCTTTTAACAAGAAATAAAGCAAAAGGCTGAAATATTTCCTCAGAGATGTTCGTACAATATCACAATATCTCAAACCTTAAACAGAACTCAATTCAAAACAGAGACACTAATTCTATCTCATAGCGAATTCGCTACAATCAATAACAGCATTAAGTAAACAAATAGTTCGCTTAAAACATCAGCAACTGAGCTGAGGTGTTTTGATTTGGCTTTTATAACCTTTTTAATTATTCAGAAGAACATTCTGGTAAAACCTATCTTCTCGATTTTTCTGAATGGCAACAGCAGTTACGAGATATTTATTTATTAAATATTAAATGCACGCGCTCTTTTATTTTTACTTTTCCGACGTAGCTTTCTCTTCAAAATCGTCTGCGTTGCACAGGAAAATAAAACAATTTTAATTCCAATTCTAAATAAATAGCTAAATAAATACGAAATCCATAACAATATATATATATATATGCTGTTTTTTCTTTTATTGAATTTAAAAATATGGAAACTGCTCTGCCCCAGCCTGTATTTAACGGAAGGTTTCGGGAGTGAAATCAGAGCGTGTTCTACCTCTCGAGGCCATGGTTCTAGGTTAGCTAGTTCAGAAAAATTGTATTGTTGCTTCGTAATAGATTGAATGCACACAGATCCGAAGACAGGTTAATAAAATTTATTTTATGAAAAAAAAAAAAAAACTCTTCAGAATTCTAGAACTTTCTCCAAAAATACTGATATGCAGTTCTTTACAGTATCACAGAGCAATCAGCTATTACACTTCAAACCACTAGGAACGCTGAACACAACAGAATGCAAAGCGCATCTGAAAGGCGAAGCTCAGTCGTTTTGAGTCAACAAGTTACAACAACAACAGAGAGCAGATGGTGTCTCCGTTCTCATAGTATAGTTTTCACATGGCCGCTAAGATATTTTTATTTTCGAAATTACTGGTACGTAGGTAGAATACGTTTAGAGAGCATCTAAAATCAGTTACAATACCTATTTCGGTGATACAGGAATTGGACCAAAATGTCGCTAAGTTTTTCAGCTTTTTGGCGATTTCTTGCCAAACTTGGGTAAAAAATTAGTCGGCGAAACAGTTACCAGGTTGGCGATATTTCATCAAATTAGCGACATAGCCAGTTACTCAATGTTAGATAGGCTTGTTCCTGTACTCTTGTCTTTTGAGCAAGCTTCTCTCCTTTAGATTTTCATGTTACATTATGCAAAAGAAATACAACAAATTCACATACAATTTCACTAAACGTATCCCTATATGTACAAAATGTGTAACAGTATTATTCGGCTTTGCCTTATAGTTGCCAATATATAAATTGTTATGCTGGTAAGACTTAAAAGCTAACTTCACGTTAAATCCTTTGTGTACGCCCTTAGCTACAAGACTTCATTTAAGTTTGAAATTTGAATTTA
The DNA here is from genome assembly GCA_000611955.2 of Stegodyphus mimosarum. Lineage (NCBI taxonomy): Eukaryota > Metazoa > Arthropoda > Arachnida > Araneae > Eresidae > Stegodyphus > Stegodyphus mimosarum. The sequence goes on along the minus strand of KK117776.1, from coordinate 171,133 downwards.
CTATTCTTTAAAGTTACATCGCTACAAATAATTGGCTGATACGTAAGCACGACTCGTGCATTTATGTTCAAAGCTCTGATTTAATGTAAAGTTTGTTCAAATCTTTTAAAGTCTCTGTCATTGACTTCAGATGCAGCGATAAACCGCTGCCAGTGTGTTAGGAGTTTGGAATTAGTTAATTCTATTAAAGCGAGTCAAACTTTGCAGGTGTTTACACATTTTTAGAGCAAATTCCATGAAGAATTAAAAAAATGCAAATGCTTTGGAATAAAATTTTTGGCGCCAGCTTATTATTTGAAATACGAAATATTGTTTGCTACTTTTAAATGTATTCTTCTTCCAAAACGTCGCATGTAAACAAGCCATTGATTGAAGAACATGTTTTTGCGCTTTCGAAAGAGAAATATTCCTATCCCGTAATTAAAAAAATGTCACTAAATGCATGGTAATGAAAAAAAAAGCAACATTTTCAATCGGAAACAGAAAAATGGTCAATAATTACTTCTGCACGGAAAGGAAACTCCACACGAATACCCGAAAAAGGTACGTTTTGTTTCTAATGTTTCTAAGGTTAAATCTTTGATAACAAGAGAAAATCCGCTGAAGCAGAAATCCGTTGCCAAGTCTTTAAATATATCTGTAGCAACAATAAATAAATAATAAACTAAGATTTACAACTAAAAAAAACATAATGTTTAACAGCATATGGCAAGGAATATGGATCAACGCAGAACAATGTGTAGAACCCTGTATGACAACTATTTAGCAGTAGATAAGTAGAAATACATTGTGACCCTTGTGGAAGGATGAGTTTACCTAAATGACTACAACTACAACATAAAGAAAAAAGAAAAAACTTATTTCTTACCGAAAAAGCCAGGGCATAAAAGTGTACAAACCCCGTTCCGTCAATGTCAAACGAAAATTTCAATGATGGGTTTATAACTGTCGCAGAATTCTCTTTCAGTGAAAAATTAAAAATTAGAAGAGCAGAAAAAAAGTGTTAACATAAAACAGCTTAACTTACTATCAAGAGAATGTTTTATGTCCGATATCTGCAGAAAGAGTTCCATTTCTTTATCTCAATGACTTTTAAAGAGTAAAATTTTATCAAGACAATGTAGCAAGTGCTACTTCAAATAGGACCTCTGCATTGCTTGAAAAAATGAAGCGTGAGACAGGCGTTACATATATAACTTTTCAATACATTCCTGCAAAGTCACCTGACGTTTCACTTATTGGACTATTGCGCCTTTGGTCTCTTGAAAACAGCTCTTTCTAAACGCAAACCCAACACGAGTAATGGACTCTGGAGAGTAGTGGAAGAATAATAGAAATGAGTACCCCTGGAAATTTTACGAAACGCCTTTATATAATGAAAACCATGATGCACACTTATAGTTTAGAAAAAAGGCTATGAGAACGAATATTAAAAATATATAGTGATTATATAATAATCGTTATATATTTATATCGATATAGAAATATATAACTAACATATTGTTTCGAAATGTCCAGCAGAGGTAAGATAGCTTTCCCCCAAAGCGGGTTTAGAAATGCCAAAGTCGCCAGAAAATGCCAAAGGAAGGCAGGGTTGCCATATTTGGCGACAAAACTGGCGATATGTCGTAGGCAGATGGAGAACAGCCTGGAAGGAATTCTTACCGGTTTGGCTTAGAACGTTCTGGAAGGCAGGCCAAAAGCTATATAAACCTACGCGGTGTAGTACGCGGTGTAGCAGTTTATCTTCTAATCTAGTGTCAAGTTGCTTATTGAGTGTATCGCGAGTTGGTACATTTAGAGTGTGCATCATTGAGTCTATGGAGTGCATCGCGAATTGTAGCGCGAAGAGTCGAGAGAGTACGTTGATTTCCGAGAAATACCGAACAGAGTCGGAAGCTGTACTCCAGTGCTTTGTCATGAAACTGTCTTCACCGTTATAGTCTGATAGCCTGGAGGCTGCTGATTGTTTCAGCGTGTTTGTGGTAGTTTTTCGATGACTGTAAACGTGTTTTTGGAGCTGTCCTGAGTAATACTGGCTAATAAATTGTGTTCTCATTCCTCATCAAGTGTTGCTGTCAATCACTTCAGATCCGCGAACCAGTAAGAAAGCAACAATATGCAATTTCTTTTAATGTTTGCGCAGGTATCATATGTACATAACTTCTTATATACATGAGATATGCTTCTCTTCCATCAGCGATTATATACTATTTAAGTTTTATAACAATTATAAGGCACAGTTTTTACTACGCATAATTAAAAATTTTACTTTTAAGATATAGTATGCGTGCCATAATTGGCAAAAGTTCTAAAATACACTTAAAAATTAAAAGGGTGTTCTTATAAATTCATGATTAAATCTGCGGTATGCATTTCTAGGTTGGGACATAGCATCTACTGAGGAAAATTTCATGTAGAACAAAATTCTTCGTTCAATTATAATTGTCAGAGAACTAGTTGGAAATTAGGAACCTCTTATGACACTAATATAGACAATATAAGTAATTACATTCTTTCAAATGCATGACTCATTCTTTTAGAAAATTCGAAGCATCAATTCAGGAAAATTTAGCTTTCTTGCTAATTAAGATTCGAGTTTAGAACTTGAATATAAAGCTTTTTTTTAAATTTTATTTATTACGGCACGACATGACAAGGGAAGGATGGTCCGTGGAGGATTTTTTAATTGAAACTGGACCTTATCTACGTTGCACTTGGGGAAGGGCACGAAAGCGCCAATGCAGCCGTCTCGTTCAACGGGACTCGAACCCCGGACCGAACTAGCTTTGAAAATTATCTTTCATAATGACAGTTTGCAACAGTTCCTTTTTGTGACATGAAATTTATGAACAAATTTCGACAACCTCAACAAATTTCATCCAGTATGAAAACAGAATTTCACCTGAAATGTTTTAACTTTGATTCTTAATCAACTTCATTTATTTGAATGATGCAAATGATTATAATATCAACGAGAAACGAGTGAATAGCTGTAATAATAGGTTCGCATATATGCTGGAAGTTCAATCGCTATCACTGATCTGTAAAATTAATGTTAATGTACACTGCGATAAAGAGAATAATCTTTCGCTGTTTTATTACCTACCAAAATGCTTTACCAGAAAACTGCGAATAATCTTTTATTGTGAAGTAATTAGAAAAAATATTTAAGACTGCGCATATTTTAAACATCTGGTCTCTAAAGCGCGAAACAGTTATCATTTGAGAGGATGTAGAATCAGGTTATTTTACAATGCTTAGGCACTTGAAAAATATGACCGCTTGCAAATTAAAAGTATTCCATGTTACTTATGGTCATTCATTTGACTATTTTAACCGATGATCAAATGTTTCCTTAATTATTCCAATTATTCATTGATGTTTCTCAAACATTCATCCCACATGTTTTTTTTGAAATTTTTGATTGTTTTCCTGATAACTAAATTAAATTTTTTAGAAATGAACAAAAAGTTAACTTTTAAAAAGTATTTATTATTCTCAGATCGTAGAAATAACTAGCTAGTTTTCTCAATTTTGGATTTCATGGGTAGTATTTAGTGAAAATTTGACTTTCTTTCTTCAGGTATGCTTAAAAACATTGTAATTACATTTAAGGATTTACTTTATTATCTACTGCTCAGTATTTTTACAAAGGCTTAATATTTTATTTTTTTTTTACCTATAAAAAAATAATTGAAAGATAATTAAAAAAAATAAAAAGAAGTGAAAGATTTCAGATTTTATATTAACCCCCAAAGGTTATTTTTTTTTTATTTACATCCACATACACGTTTTGAGAACATCTGGGCTAATGTTCCTTAGGGCTAAAAATATTTAAAACTACCCTATCTCTAGAATTTCCAATTGACAATCTCGCTCGCTGGAGATAAAAAAAAAAAATTTCCGTACAGTGTTGCCATTGCTTGCTTTGAAATCGTTGAATTTATTAATCAAAAATTCGATGAAGCTTTACAAAATTTGAAATACACAATAAAATATCTAAAAACAGCATATCTTTAGAATTTCCGATAGATAGTTTCGCGCGCTAGAGATAAAAATGTCTTTTTCCCTTTAAGCGTTGCCATTGCTTGCTTTGAAATCGTTGAGTTTGTTAATCAAAAATTCGTTAAAGTTTCACAAGATGTGAAATAAATTCGGAATTCAAAATTCAGGCATCTAGCTGCCTATGTTCCGGTAGAGAATTATGTTATTCAAAATTTGATGGCTCTAAGTATCGTCTTTTTTCACAGTGCAATAAGTATACATGCATTCATGCAGATTCTTCATTATTTAATTTCTTTAAACATAATATAGTGCGACAATATTTGGTGGTAACAATTTAAAAACTGATTCGCCGTTTATAGCGAAACGTCACAAAATGCCGTTTTGAGACTAATAGCCCTCCTGGACTACCGCCCCTTCGGATTAATAATGTTGATGTAGTCATGAAATCTCTGTATTACGTATCAGGCCATGTCTAAAACACCTACAGTTTTGAAAAATGACGATTAAATATAGCTACGATTATCAAAGCTGATCATGTTTTGTGTTTGGCTCATGTTGTTTTTGCCCAGTTTTGTGCTCACAGTATGAATCTTCTCGAACGGGAATAAAAAACTAAATTGCCGAATTTGCTATCATTTGGTAAATATCAACGGTAAGTGGATGAATATAGCAAAGACAGGAGGTAAATAAATATAAATCAGAAGCAAGACATTATAATATAAAATTTTACTTTATTTTTAAGTTACAGAAAGCCTTTTAGTCATCGTAGCCAGCAACAATATACGACAAGACTGTATAAGAGTTTAGACAATTCAAAATATTCAACATTTTATCACGTTAGAATTTTCTACGTCGGCGAAAGTTTTGTAAATGAAATTATTTTTGTAAACATTCCTTATCGACTACGATTGCTGAACTCCTACTGCTTGTTTAAAATGAAGAGTCACTTTCAATGAATTTTTTTGATGTTAAGAAATTAGTTTAGAGTAAAATAGCAGTTCAAATAGCAATTCTGTTGATTATTGAATTGACTAAGCAATTTAATATTATCAGAAAAAAATAACTTCCAGAGTAAAAGTCTTTGTACATGGTTTAAATCTTTATAAATTCTTCTGTACTAAAAGTAATTAAATTACAAGTATTTTAGACTGGGAGTCAAAATTCCATCATGCTTAAGAAATTGATTTGTTAAACGTACAATTTAATTTTACATTTAAAGCTCACTGTAGTAGTACTGTAGTCACACAGAGGAAACTTAGTGAACATTTTCAAGCAGATTGAAAAACGTACTTACTGAATCGGGTTTTGAGGCACTGAGCTTTCAAATAACTCTCGAGAAGCTTTAAAAATAACAAGTTTTTTACATTAACAATTTTAATAATTTTCTTTCTTTTGTAACATTCGATAACAGAATGTAACAACAGGCAAGTGATGTGGTCAAACTGTGTTAGAAATAACCAGCTATAGTTACCCAACACAAAAAAAGTGTTCACCACTGAATAGGAAAATCACGAATTGGACAACAATCCTGTGGAGGATTGCATCCGTTGACTTGAGCTATCCTAGTTGCCGCTTCGACGCCTGCCTTCGTGGCCCATTCCACATTTCCGCTGACCACGTAATGTGCCAGGAATCCACCAGCTAATGCATCACCACATCCCACGCTGTCCACGACAGATACGGCTGGTACCTGGATCTTGTAAAGACATTCCGATCCCACATATACAAGTACTGGTTTTGCTCCGTTGCTAACAATAATGATCCTTTTGCGTTGCCATTGCTGTCTAGGAAGAGCAGCTATATCTTGGATGGCATCGTCCAGACCTGAAAATAAATTTCTTCTCAAAATGAGTTGTCTAGCATATTTACGTACACTGCGGGGAGAGAAAAAAAAAGGGAGGGGCAGTTCTATAGCTCTTGTTATACTGAACCGATTGACGAAATTCAAATTGCGTTTTACATGTATCGAAAGCACGATTTAAGATATATATTAGATTTATATATAGCATCATTCCAACGTAGGTACTTTTATGAAACTTTTATGAAATGACATGCCAATTGTTTTCCATATTTCGATTCTGCGACTCAAATTATGCCTAAATATTAAATTTTGTAAAATTTGGTGCGAAATTTACGGAGAAATTCAAAAATTTATCTTGGTATATTTTTTTTTTCAGTTTTCGCCAAGAATAATTTACTTGACGAACTTCTTAATTTATAGCAATCTATTTTCCTTTTCTTTTTTTTCATTGCAAACGAGAGGAAAAAAAGTCATCGTTCATACTTTCAAAAAAAAAAAAAAAAAAAAAAAATCTTAAGGTTTTCAGATTTTAAATTACGTCCAAAGAGGCGTTTTTTGAAGTTTTGTGTGTTATCTTTATTTATTCAATATTATGTTCTTCGCATTTAAACCGTAAAATTAAGTTCAAGAGCAATATCGCAAAATAATTTAAAATGAGCGCATCTTTAGAATTTCCCATACACAGTTAAGCGCGCTTTAAAGATGAAAAGGATTTTTTTCCCCCGTAGAGTGTTGCCATTGCTCGCTTTTAAATCGTTTAGTTTGTTCATCAAAAATTCGTTTAAGTTTTATATAATATGAAGTAGATAATAGAACAAATTCCAAATTTGAGCTTCCAAATGCGCATTTTCGGGTGGAAATGTACGTTATTAAAACTGGATGGCTCTAGGTACCGTTGTTTTATCACATTCGGAGAAATATACATACAATTATGCAGATTCTTCTTTATTTAATTTCTTTAAATATAATACAGGGCGATAACGTTTGGTGGCAACAACTTGAAAGGTGATACAGCCGTTTATAATGATTCAACGCAAAATTACAAAACGAAAACAATAGTCCTTCAGGGACAAAACTCGTTTGGACTAATAATTTTAACAAAGTGCGTAAACCACATTTGTGTTATTATCGCTTTTAAGAAATATGCAAATTTCAAAGCGCGTAAATATATGAATTCATGTATATCTTAGGAAATTTTGAATAAAAATCTCTAACTTTTTTGCAGCTTTGCTTAGAAACTCACCTACATTAAGAGGATGGTAAAAATTTTACAGGTTATAATTCAAAATTGTTTTCGGAATATTTATGAAAATTATTTAAAAATACAAATTTAAAAAATAAATCATAAAAATTGGACGCATTTGATTTGGAATGACCCTGAATTTCGAAATGTGAAAGAAGGAATCGATTAAGTTCAATAAAAAAGAGATATTAATAAATTTATATCAAATTCAATTAATATTGAGAGCTAATTTCTTAAAAACTACTCGTGCGATTTTTACAAAATTTGGTAGTTTGGCATAACTTGAGTCGTAGAATGGAAATATGGAAAGACATTGGCATGCCATTTCAGAAAATGTCCGATTTTGTGTCAAAATACCAATGTTAGAATAATGCTATATATAAATTTAATACATAGCCTAAGTCGCGCTTTCGACACATGAAAAACACAATTTGAATTTTGTCAATCGGCCCAGTAGAACAAGGGATATAGAACTATCCTATTTTTTGCACAGTGTACTTAAATGGCATACTTGATGAAATTGGAAATGGTAGAGTTTACGAAGCTAATCATAAGAGTAACAAAGCATGTAATATTCTAAATTGTTTGCTATCTGAAATAAAGGCACATGCATATTATGTAAATTTGATTCTTTACTTCTAAGGTACATGAAAGTAAATTTTCAGAGTAACAATTTTTAAAACAAAGGAACATTTCTTGAAAACGCAAGGTAATTAAAGCCTATCAGGTAATTAATTATGAACAAAGCATAAAATATTGTCTGATATACTAATTCTGATACACAAGAAGATGAAAATATACCTTCGGAGAAGAGTTCTTTACGAAACAAAGATACTTACTAAAGAAAAGGTAAGATAAGCGAAAATCTCAAGCAGAGATATCATTGAATTATTGGCAACCGAATTTAGGTTGAGAGTTGAAAAGAACATTACCAGGATTTTTAAAAGCATTCATAATAACAATCAGCAGTTTTTTTTTTTTAAAAAACTCGAAATTAGAAAAGTAATATGCTTTGGCAAGTTGATGGAAAATGATGAAAATCTGCAAGCGACAAGGGAAACATAGTGTATAATATCCTGGCTTTTCGGATTGGACTTCTGAGGTTTTTAAAAAACATTTTTAATGAAATTTGTAGCAAATATGCTTTAGCATTACATTTGTGCCAAATTTTGCTTTCAAATGAATATTGAGATGCTTCGGATGACACAGGAATTTTCATCCCAAAAAGCTGTCAGAAAGCTAATGTTAATTGTTTTTGACCAAAGGTAGCCAGCCTACAGATGCTCTTCCGTTTCTCATCTTAATATAAAGTTGCACGTATTCTGGCCTAAGTACGATATCAATAATAAAAAAGTCGACGATGTTTCGAAGATTCTGTTTAGTTAAAACCTACAAGGAGCCTAACGACTGAAGCCGTGGAACATCATTATTTTGAAACTATTTTTTTTTTCTAGATGGTTCGATACCATTCGAAATTTAGCTATCATGCAACTGATAGCAATGGATTGATTTTTAAATCACATAACAATGGATTTTTAAACCAGCGTTGATAATAACGGATTTTGAAATCAATAATGGATTTTTAAATCAGAAGATTTAATCATTCACTGTTAGCAGGAAAAAGATTTAAGTGATGATGATTTCGGATTTCTACAGAAGAGAGCCATTTAGTATGAATAAATACAATCTTACTTCAGATTTAAAGAATAATTTCTTATGGTCAGAAGCAACGATTTTCTTTTATATTGTTTTTACGTATTCCATATAAAGTAAAATAAATAGATAAAATATAAAAAAATATTGCGAATTATCAGAGCAAAGAGTCAAAGAGTTTCAAGGCATTGTAAAAATTATGATATAGAAATAATATATAAGAAAAGTTACGTTCAATTCGTTTATATTTCGTTAATAATTTTGATTTGAATATGCTGTTGTTAACAATATTTTATTACATCAATCAATATGTTCAATCAATCAATCAATAATAAATCAATATGTAGTTAATAGGCGACGAAATTATGCTTATGTGAGATCGAATCAATCATACTGAATACCTGGACTTTGTATCGTTAGAATGAAAATCAAAATCAAAAACAGTAGCAGACTTTTGCTATCGTATTTTTGATGAAATGTTTGAAAAAAAATCTGAAGGCTTTCAAATTTTATATTACGCCCAAATGGGCGTTTTTTAACGTTTTGTGTGTTACCATTACTTATTTAATATCATGTTCTTCGCATTTAAACCATCAAATTCAATTCAACAGCAACATCACAAAATATTTAAAAAAGCATATCTTTAGCATTTCCGGTACACAGTCTCGCGTGCTGGAGATAAAAATGTATTTTTTTTCTGTACAGTTTGCCATTCATCACTTTGAAATAGTTGAGTTTTTTAATCAAAAATTATTTAATGTTTGACAAAATATGAAATCCATAATAAAACAAATTCCAAATTTCAAATTTGGGCTCCCAGATGCTCATTCGAATGGAGAACTACATTATTCAAAATTTGAAGTTTCTAAGTACCTTGTTTTTTCACAATGCGAGAAACATATATACCTTCATGCATATTCTTCATTATTTAATTTTTTTTAAATGCAGGGCTCTAATATTTGGTGGCAACAGTTTGAAAATTGAACCGACATTTTTAGTGAACCAACGCAAAATGCCAAAACGAAATTAATAGACCTTTTGGGCAAATTGCCCCTTTCGATAATAATAATAATAACAATAATAGTAATAATAAGAGTAATAATAATGGTAATAATGAAAATTATAGAACCGGACAAAAACTGGATATATTTGTTATGCTAGTTCGAATCTTCAGAATTGAGGATATGTGTCGTACCGTCGGCTTATCAAGTGTACATATGCATTTTGCATTCTTAGGAATTTGGTTCGAAAAAAGATAAAAAAATGCGTGCCCAGTTAATGATTTCTGGTGCATTAATACCTTTTAGTTTTAAGACAGAGACTTACATACTTTTATTTCGCTGTCAGTAGGGAATTTGTGAATGGGTCTCTCACCAACAGACTTACAGTATATTGATTAATTTTTAAACATCAATTAATGATTCCGATTCTTAGAGATTGCAGCTTGTTCAACTGCATAAATCCGATAATACGTTAGAAAACGAAATAGAGCTGCGTCACAAGGTTGAATTTTGTCACAAAGCACGGAATTCATCGGAAATTTCTATCGGAAGAACGTTTCTTTCCGTTATGATTATACAGATCATAATCGGAAGGACCAGGAAACTACTGGAACTAGGAATTACTCTTCTCGGATCTTTTATCGCATGGTTCGAATGTCAAAATAATACCATAAAATTTGAACTTAAAACCATTGCTAATTCGGAAACTGTTAAAAAGCACAGAAATTACGAACAACCTACTATATTATAATTAACAGAAAAATATTATTAATAATTTACTTGTATTTTTAAAGTAATTGCATAAAGGAAAAAATGTCTTATATAATTTATAAGTACTTTATAGTACTTTGTGGTTTATACTGCTTTATTTTATACTTCGTTTGTGGTTCTTTCTGTAGAGGTATAGCCGCCATTAATACGAATGAGAATCACAAGATACTTGCGTTTGAATAGAAAAAGTGTATTTCAAAAGAGAATGTACAACAATAGTCGTAAGCAAAAGCAAAATATAAATGCGGAAATGAAATTAAAAAAAAACCTAAATTTTAAATAGCCCAAGGAAATGGAACTTAATAAAAATTAAAAACTGTGTCACATAAGATACTGCATTGCCATGATAATAAACACAATGCAAATCATTTTGGTGACAACTAACTTCTTAAAAATGACATTTCGCGAATTCTAAGAGTTTGTAGTTCTAATCAGAGCGAGAATAATTTACTTCTTAAATTGAAAGAATATACGTATTTTTAGCAATATATATAATATCCACACCATTAGTCGAATTAACAAAAGATGAAGAGGGGCTATCAAAGGCCAAGTGAATGACAGAGTTGAATATTTGTGGTTCGATCCTGATTAAAAGTTCTGGCGCATGTGTTGTTTGCACGGTATTTTCATCACTTTTCTCCACGCGTAATTTGAATTTTAGTCAGTTTCTTTTACTAAATTATTTATGAATGTTCCCTCATTTCAGGCTGACACATCGTGTGTTATTACTTTGTAGTGACATTAGGATTTTTTGGAAGTAGAAGAATGAGTAACGTCTTCGCCGGGAATCGAACCACGGACCTCTCGGTTACGCGTCGAGAGTGCTGACCACTACACCACGAAGGCATGCCAAGAAAGCGGGAGATATACCTTATATACTCCCCTTTTTAAAGGGCGACTGGGGTTTTGGGGATCCAATCGCCAAATCCCGGTGGTAGAGAATCATCATCCACCACATTTTTAATTCGGGCGCCAGTGTAGAGACATAAGGTTTCCTTCTTAAAGCAGGAGACATGAAAAATGAGCAATGCCTTCGCCGGGAATCGAACCACGGACCTCTCGGTTACGCGTGGAGCGTGCTGACCTTTACACCACGAAGGCATGCGAAGAAGGTGGGAGAAATACCTTATAACTTAATCAATGAACCTAACCATTCAAAAAGTTAACGTTAGATTATTTGAATAAGGCAAGGCACTAGGGCTATCAGCCTAAGAGAAGGGATGTCTTCGAGGAAGACTCCTTGAGGGAACTGACTTGTATCTACATTGTACATGGGGAAAACCACGAAAACAGTTATGGAGCCACCCCTCGCCGTTAGTCTGGGATGGAGCCTAGGTCTAACTCTATGTATTTTCTTAACTACTCGGCAACTGGTGAGGCCAAGCCTCTTGAAGATAAATAAGTCCTTTTCAAGAACTATAGCAACCTTCATAAGAAAACTTTAAACTTTTTGCTAATCCATCAATTGCTTAAGCTGACTTCCTTTGATTTGTTATACTATCATCAGTAGAGTCAGCACTAAAGTGTCAAAATAAATTTGACATAATTCTTGCTGATTTTGAGATGTATTGATAATTAATTTAGTGTAGGAATTATAATTTCTCGTCTTAATTCCTACTAGTTTCAATTTCCATAAGCAATATTTATTAATTTCCTTTTTATGATGAAAAGAAGTTATACTTTCTTCACTATATAAAATTTTAACACTAGATAATTAGTAATTCAAAAGCTTGCTCTATCATATACATGACTTATATTCAGCTTTCCTCTTCAGAGTAGCTAATAAATTTTTAGTCCTAAGGGGCAATTTGTCCAGAAGGACTATTAATTTCGTTTTGGTATTTTGTATCGATTCACTAAAAGTTTGTTTCACTTTTCAAATTGTTGCCACCAAATATTATCGCCGTGTATTACATTTCAAGAAATGTAATAATGAAGAATCTGGATAAATATATGTATGTTTCTCTTATTGTGATAAAGCAATGGTACCCAGAGCCATCAAAGTTTGAATATTGAATGTTGCCACCTAAATACGGGCGTCTGGAAGCCCAAATTTGAAATTTGGAATTTGCTTTATTACCGATTTCATATTTTGTAAAACTTTAACAAATTTTTGGTTAACAAACTCAAGGATTTCAAAACGAGTAATGGCAACGTCGTACAGAAAAAACATTTTTATCTCCAGTGCGTGAGACTGTGTATTGGAAATTCCAAAAACATGCTCATTTAAAAATTATTTTGCGATATTGCTCTTGAAATGAATTTCATGGTTTAAGTGCGAAGAACATGATATTTAATAAAGGTAACACGCAAAATGCTAAACAAAAACGCCCCTTTGGACGTAATTTAAAATCTGAAACCTTTCAGATTCTTCTCTCTTTCTTTATTTTTCCTAATTTAATTAATTTAAAACTAATAACAAACGCCGTTTAGTGTTACAGGTTAAAACATTGATATTTTTTTGTATATTTACTTCAGATTTTACAGCTGTCGTTTTTCTTTTAATAAACTAAAAAGAATCGCAAGTAGCCCATAGCCCATAGTGAATTCCAACCTATAAATTTTTCTTAAACAGTTTTAATTTTTTATTTACTGCATTTTTTCCTTTTATTCTGGTAAATTTATTAGTTTCCTGCTTTGTAAATTTCTTTCTTTATTAATTTTTACGCATGAGTTTTACTATTTTTAGCTCTGACCTTTTAGTCTACATTCTACTGATTCTGTAAGGAATCCACTGATTTGTAAATCTAATAATCAAAATTAGTTTATTACAAAACGTATTAGCTCTCCAAGTTTAATTAATTTTCTCGTCTGCTTTTGAGGACTCTTACTACATTGTAAAATATGGTTATAAATTTATGATACATACCATGAAGAACAATATACATAAATTTATGATGCAACTTCAGTCACGCTGAGGAAATAAATTAAGAGTTTTCCGTTGCCCTTAATGCTTATATTCTATGGATATATAATGTAATATAATATAATACTACATAATACACATTATTAGGTTCTCACTGATATACTTTTTTAAATTTACATGGAATGTGTACTTTTCAGTTGGATTTGTTTTTATCACTCCAGGAAACAATTTTAATTATTTTTGTGCTATTTAAAAGTATTTTCAGACTTTTACGTTTTAGTTTAATGTAGTTCCTTTTGTATTTCAGTGTTTTGAATTTTAGATTAGAGATTTTATATTTTGCTACAAAAGAACCTTTTACAAAATTTAATACTTCTATTTTATTGAATGGAGGTTATTTTGATTTTTGAATTTTTTTTCTTTATTTCCATTTTCATATTTTGTAGACGATTATTTGATCGAAATTCATTTTTGTTCATCTTCAATTCGTATGTTGGTTTTTGAAATTGCTATCAGATTTAGTTTTATTCCTCAATTAAATTTACCCGAAAATTTATTTAATTTTTCAATATTTTTTGCTTATTAATTATATATAATACTTACTTGCTCTGTCTTGTATTAATTACGTTCGATTCTACTTTTCTATATTTGAATTTTCTTTAACGTTTACTTCAATTTTGAATTATATACATATATATATATATTTAGTTATTAATTTTATATTTATAATTATGTCCTAGAAAAGGAAATGCCGTAAAATTACTGCAAAACTGAAATTATAAAATTTTAATACTAAGATGACTGTGTAAAACTATTAAAAACTTGTAATAAACTCGAAAACAGTTTAAAATTCGTTATGATATGCTTCAAAATTATATATTTTAGACAAGAAAAAAAGAAGTACAGTACGTACATAAACATTAGGTACAACAGTATATAAAAGTAAGCAAACTATTTTTGATTTCCCAGAAGAGGGCTCCCTTAACAAGGGAAATTAACCCTCACCCCAAAACATTCGGAATTTTTTTATGATTGCATTTTATCTCCATCTAAAAGCATGAATTCTTTTAGTTGGAAAATCTAATACATATATAAAATTTAAATTCAAAGGAATAATTAATGATTTTCAAACATGAAGGAGCTTTCCTGACTTGATCAAAAAAGAATATAGTTATAAAAAATTGTTATAAAAACTGATGGAGCATGGCTTCTATATATGCCTCTATATATGCATATATTCACAAGGGCTGGAATGAATAGGTTCCTAGTTTTTACTGGAACCTAGATACCTGATAGGAATAAAAGCGTTGGATCGACGTTTCATGATTGCGGGCTAGTTTTCCTAAAATTCTTGACTTTGAAATCCTTTGAAACAAAAATAGCAATTTTTTCCATGTATTAAACTATGCATGTTTTTCCATGCATGTTTAGATAAAAAGAACGTTTTATTAGTATAGAACTAAAGGTAGTTTGATTACAATACTGATTGCAAAAGTTATTTGAAATATGCATGGTTTCTTTTCAGTTATGTTTGATGCATCAACTAGTAAATCATATGAAGCGGATATGCTTTTATTTCTGCACTCATTTCGTAAGACTTCCAGAAACGAATATGTCATCGAACTTTTAATAGGCTTTATGGCTTTCATCATGACGATTTCGTCGTTCTACTTTCAAGCCTTCACTTGTATAAGATTTAACCCCACTGACTGTGAAAATCAGTGCAATCGAAAGACTATGAATCTTTCACAGAAGGAAGTAATGAAAATCACGAAATCACCAGAAACCACATTGCAGTTGTCTTACAGAATTCAAGGCAATGTCACTGACCTGTGATTTCCTTGTCCTCGTGCATGGCCCTGGCCAAAGCCTTCACCTCTTCAGCGTTGCCGAAAAGCACGTCAACCCTGGGCATAACTTTAAGGATGGCCTCGGTGTGTTCCCGGCATACGTATTCGGCAGACAAACTCAAACAGAACAGTTGCTGAAGAAGTACAAGAATTTAACATGAGATTTTAACTGAAATGCAAAATGATAAAGTTACTACACGATTCCTGCCACTGATGTATTTTACAGCAAAAAACATAATGATAACAAAATCAGATGCATAATGATAACACAATTTTATCTTTCGTGCAAAAAAATGAATATTATGCTTTGTTTAAATTCTTTTATATTAGCATTAACTTTAATTTGGAATAGAATCAAATTTCTCTTTCTTAATTTGGTTGTTTTTCCTTTATATTTTAAAAATAGTAATATGCTTATGAGGAATTTATCTGAAGTGCAGTATTCCAAAATTAATTCCTATCATATAATTCTTACTTGACAATAATGGCACATACGTTTACAAATTAGCAAAAGTGGAAGAAAAATTCCTTATCTAATTACAATTAATCGAAACTTATCCAGTTAAAACGAATCGATATCTAAGCATGTAGCAACAAAGCAGTACTGTGTTGAGAAATCAACTAATGTCACTACTCTTAATTTAACGACAATAGCATAATCTTCGTTCTACACTGGTGAAATAAATTAAGAGAATTTACATATATTACCGAATTGCATGAAAAGAACTGAATTGAAGGAAAAACCAATTCTTCTAGATAAAAGTGCAAATCTTGTACGGCAAATACGTAAGTGTACACGTGTGTGTAGGTGGAGCCAATAGAAAAACAGGCTTTATAAGCGAGTGGAGGGTAAGACGAACTGCGTTCGCTAACACACCTCGGCGAATTTCTTGGTATTATCTTGCAACAATCGGTTAAATTCACATCGGAACAGTAGAAATGATTAACCACCAACGTTTAGATGAAGGAATGAGATAGCGAATTGTGGAGAGGCTAGAGGCAAGCCAATCGCAAGTCCAGATACTCAGAGAGTTTAATTTAACGCCCAGCGTCATGTGTAACCTATGAAAACAGTTCCAGGATACTGGATCCATCGAGAGAAAGCCTTGGCAAGGTCGTTCAAGAGCCACGACTACCAGAGAAGATCGCTATTTGTCCATTTTAGCGAAGCGTAACAGAGAGGCTACAGCTTCTCAGCTCTCTCGGGACCTGTATGAAGCCACAGGAACCGTATAACAAGGGTGACTGTTTCCAAAAGACTGAATGAAAGAGGGTTGTTTGCCAGAAGACCGGCTGTTTGCGTCCCGCTCACGTCTACGGACAGCAGAGTCCGATTAGCATGGTGCAGACAGCATACTGATTGGAGTATGGAGCAATGGGCGACCGTTCTGTTCACCGACGAGTCTCGTTTTAGCATAAACACCGATTCTCGCCGTACTTTCATATGGAGAAAGCCAGGGACCTGTTACTCACCCTCCAATGCCCGCGAAATCAACAATTATGGGGGTGGCGGTGTAATGGTGTGGGCGTGTTGGTTGGCCGCACACCTCTCCATGTCTTTGACAGAGGCTCTGTGACTGGTGTGAGGTATAGGGATGAGGTCTCGAAGCCCTATGTTCGCCTTTTCTGGGGTGCAGTGAGCCTCGAGTTCATCTTACAGGACGATAATGTGAGGCCATATAGAACTCTTCTGGTCGACGAATTTCTCGAGAGGGAGGATATTCGCCAGATGGATTGGCCAGCCAGGTCTCCAGACTTCAGCCCTATAGAACATGTCTGGGAGGCTCTGGGGAGGACAATTGCAACTCGCAATCCCTTTCCAAGAACCATACAGGAACTGAAAACAGCGTTCTGAATGAGTGGGACCCATTGCTACAGGCATGATAAACTGCTTTACTTCCAGTATGATATCACGCTGCGAGGCCTGTATGGCTGTAAGAGGGGACCATACCCCCTATTAACCCATTTCTTTTGTGTCTTCTGAAACCGCTGTTTCAGACCTTCGGACTCCCATGAGTGTTACACACAAACATGTATGTCTATTATAACTGTTGAATGTTTATTTTGTTTGTATTATATCAACCTATGTTCACACCAAATTTTATTAAAATCTGCCCTGTAGTTCTGGCGATCGTAGATCAAATATGAAAATTCTCTCAATTTATTTCACCAGTGTACTAACGCTTACTTTTATACTGTGAACATGCTCTTTGTACTTTCTAATTTTTTTAACGTCAGTTGTAATTACGAAATACCTGCCGCGCATTGTGGACCATATTATTTAAGTATATTTTTAAGAACGTTACACCAATTATGAAGAACTGTACCAACGGTCATGATTTCATCTTTCTGCTAACCATATGAATATTAAGTTTTATCTTTTACGTCACTAAACATTTATTATTGCAAAAAAAAGTATAAAATCTTTTCTAAACTAATTTTTCTCAAGGCGTGAAAGTTCTACATTTGTGATCGGCAGCCAGAAATGCAATTATTTCCGAGTTGACGGCAACTTTGCATAGAACTTCGGAATCTAAATTCTGAGACTAAATTATATTTAATTCCATTTTAACTACTTTTGTTAACAGCAGCAAGTTGTTTATAGCTAAATAGGCAAAATTTGTTTTCGGATTCTAACTAAATTATTTAAGAATCAGGACAAATATGGATTATAGACGTATATTAAATTATAAAAATATTGTAATGTGATTCGAGAATGTTTTCTCATTTTATTTTTACTGAAGCTCAAAATTTAAAGTTTGTCACGAGAAATCGACGGGAATCAAGCTGTAATTAATAATTAAATAAGATGTTATTTAATTAGAAGAAAATATGGTGGTTGGAATAAAGCCATAAATTTAGTTGATTCTTAATTACTATAAATACAAAAGTTTTATTACTAGCGAAATGGAATTACGCATTTCAGTTAAATTTGGCAGTTATGGAGAATTATGGCTTTAAAATACTTCAGTAATTCCTTGTTAAAGCGGTCATCCCACTTGGTCGACAAGTAGGCTAACTTAATAGGCCAAACTGAAACAGGCAGATTTCAAATATCGTCAAAGACGCTATCGATTTATTATGGATAGCACCGATATTTCACACTCTCTTAGTTATTATTTCATAATATTTCGAGTTCACAGTGCTCTCGTTTTACCTTTTATTGAAAAGATACGAGAATAATGGAAATAAAATTACCTCCTCATTTTGGCAAAGTTCAATCAAGGCAAATACAGCATCAATACAGTGCGCCAGCAAGTAACCCGTTATGAAGATGCAGTTTGTACTTTCCACTTCTGCCAGTATGTCTTCAGACAAGAGATGACTTCTGCTGAAACTAGCAGCTGCAGAAAGCCGGGCAACTAAGGATCTATGATTGCCAGGAGTTAGGAGGCATGCACAAACTCCTGTCTGCTCAGAAGAGTTGATGGCATATAAAGGCTTCACCCCCTCCGACCGCAGATGCTCCGCCATCCATGATCCGAATTCATCATCACCAACGCAACCTGTAATGACAAAAGAGTTTCAGCAATTGATATACGTTTTTATGCCCTAGCGTAAGCAACAGTATCTTAATAACCAAAAATGTTCGATATATGAATTTTCAACAAAAAAATAACAAATTTTCATTATGTGCAATCCTATATCGTCAATTTAGTATTACCATTTATTAATCATTATTTAACACATGGTTTAGATTCGGCTATTTGAATACGGAAAAGCATCAAGATTATCTGCCGAAAGGGAGAAATGCCTCGGGAGAAATTTCTAAGATCAGTTGGCTTTTATCGACATTACCCACGGGGAAAACCACAAAAACCAACCATGTAGCCAATCCGTTCTCGTGGGTTAGAATCTACACTCATGTCCATAAATTAAGGATAATGCAAAATCAGGCAAAGGAAGAGTTAGAAGCAAAACAAATTTGACTTATTTGAAAAGCTTATTTATTAAACAAAAGAGCAAAAAAAGATGCTATATGTTTGATATTATTAAAAAAATTAGCGATTTTTTCTCCCTGGAGCAAATTACAAAAAAAACCTATTTACAAAAAACCAATATTACATGATTGGTATGATTGTTAATACATTGTATGTCTCCCAGACGATGCAATACAGTCCGTACAACGCCTAGGCATGCTGAGTATCAAATTATCGATCTGATCTTGGGGGATATTACACCACTCAAAAAGCAATTCTCTCCGAAGTTCCGGTAGACAAGTAGGAGGAGGTTGACGGGCTGCAACTCGTCGGCGAAGCATGTCCCACACGTGTTCTACTAGATTCAAGTCCGGGGAGAACGCTGGCCTGTTCATACGGGTGATATCCTCCGATTGAAGGCATTCGCTTACGATGTTTGCACGGTGAGGACGGGCGTTGTCATTCATAAACACAAATTGTGCGCCCATGGCGCCCCGAAACAAACGTACATGTTGTTCCAGAATGACGTTCCGATAGATTTGTGTCATGGTT
>KK117776.1:132976-151362 GCA_000611955.2 Stegodyphus mimosarum | reverse complement strand
CCTGGAGCTCTCCATATGCATGTCCGGCGAGAATCAGACTGCAAGCTAAACCTGGACTCGTCGGAAAACATCACACAAGCCCACTGTTGTGGTGTCGACAATGCATGTTCTGTACTCCAGGCTAACCGCAGGCGACAGCTGCAGTAAGTGGAACGCATCTGACAGGTCTACGAGCATATAGACCAATCTGCCCTAAGCTTCTGTATACGGTCTGCCTTGAAATTGTCGTACCAGTGGCTGAAGAGAGCTGACGAGGCAAGTCTGAGGCTGTGTTCCGCCGGTATCTTTTGGCAGTAACTGCCAAATGTTGGGGCGACCTGTGCTGAAACGTCTACTCACATTACCATCATCTTGGAATCGTTGCCAAAGCCTGGAGATGACACTCTGGGCAATTCCAAGTTCGTCTGATACTTCCAGTTGGGTACGCCCACTCCAGACGGCCGATAATTCTACCACGTAAAAAATCATCCAAATGCGTCCTTTGTGTCATAACTATTCGGTTATTGCACTGAAATGCTTATGAAGCGTCTGCGAACAATTTTACTTCTTTGCCTGTATTCCTTATATATCACTCTCTTACACTCTCGTCATTGTGACGTACCATCGGTGTCATCTGGCTACTTTCTGAAATTTGCATATGATTCTTGAAGATGTGTGTAGTGATTTTACAGGTGATTTATTTATTTTAGAGTTCGATTTCAGCGTGACTCCGAATTATTCTTAATTTATGGACATGAGTGTAAATCGAATTATCAGTATTCAGCTGACTTAACCGTTTTTACCGTTAAGCAAAGTAAGAATGATAGGTAAGAAACTGTAAGAATTTATGTCTTATTAAGTTACCAGGTAAGATGTTTTTTTGTTAAAATATTGGTACTTTACCAATTTTTACTTTGCATGACCAAAAACTACCTTGTTTCTGTGTAAGCCACGT
This sequence comes from Stegodyphus mimosarum, assembly GCA_000611955.2. Taxonomy (NCBI): domain Eukaryota; kingdom Metazoa; phylum Arthropoda; class Arachnida; order Araneae; family Eresidae; genus Stegodyphus; species Stegodyphus mimosarum. The sequence continues at coordinate 150,428 of KK117776.1, read as the reverse complement.
GGAAGCAATTTTTATAGCTAAATATTATTTACAGTTAAAAAACCCGCCAAAATGCGTGATAGGTATATAACAAAGTTGTTCCAAAATTTATTCTCAAAACACAGCATGTATGAAGTTGTCTTATTTGCCTATGCAATCCATGTACCATGAAGACACAATTTACCTTGTAATCCACTTGTGAATTGTACCGTTAGCAAGCTCAACTATCACTGGAAGATCCAAGGTTCTAAACCCAAAGAAAGCATAGTTAATTTTTACGTGTCTTCGCTTTACAAAACCTAATAGTTTCTACAGTGTCGCCCGACATAAAATGCATTCTAAGATAATTCTTCACTATGTAGTTTTTTTTTTTTCGATTAGATCTCGTGCCACTCTCCATTTATCCTTTAACTGGGAGAGAACGCAAGGAATTAACACATGCCTCTCGCGTGCTTTAATGATATAAGAGGAGAAGTTTCAGCTAGCATTGGAAGCTCCGTGGTCACAAAATCCTAGGTACAGTAAAGTTAAATTTTCAGGTCTTCCGTCTCCTAAAAACATTAATAGTCTCTGCAAGTTTAGGGGGAAAATGCAGAATATGAAGAAATCACTGTGCTTTCCCCCCTGAGAACAAACATTTCATTCAGAAACCCTTTTCTTATTAAATTATATTCGATTTGTTATTTAAAAGAGGAGAAAGATTAAGCTTTGTAATCTACATTCGAAAAATTTTAATTCTAATTATCCGCCTTATCAAAGGCCTGATGCAAAGTTTCTTATAAGTAAATAAAGAAAAAAATCTTTAAGCTTTGAGATTTTACATTACTCCCAAAAAGAAGTTTTTTTAACGTTTTTTAGATTACCTGTATTTATTAAATATCATGTTCCTCGCACTTACACCATAAAATTCAGTTCAACAACTCTATCGCAAACTAATTTTAAATTAATTTTAATTTTAATTTTAATTAATTAAATTTTAATTTTAATGAGTATATCTTTAGAATTTCCGATACACAGTCTCCGCTGGAGACAAAAATGTTTTTCTTTTTCGTACAGTATTGCCATTTCTCTCTTTGAAATCGTTAAGTCTGTTAATCAAAAATTAGTAAAAATTTCACAAAATATGAAATAGATAATAAAACAAACTCCAAATTCCGAATTTGGGCTTCCAGACGCACATATTCTGGTGGAAATGTACGTTATTCAAAATAGGATGGCTCTAGGTACCGTTGTTTTATCACAATGCGAGAAACATACGTCCATTTACGCAGATTCTTCATTATTTAATTTTCTTAAATAAAGACAGACCTCTAATATTTGGTGGCAACGATTTGAAAAGTGAACCAACGCAAAATGTCAAAACGAAATAAATAGCCCTTCAGGAAAAATTGCTCCTTTGGACTAAAAAGTAAGTTTTAAAAAAAGAAAATTACCATAAATAATGCATAGTTTTCATTTGTTGCTTATGGTTTTGCAAACAAAGACTAATTATTCCGGAAATTATTTTGGAAGTAAGTTTTCTAGCCTTGTGAATATCACGTCTTAAATGGTATTACTGGAATTGCTGAGGAGAAAGTCAAAATGCTAATGATTGAACAAATATATGTATTTGAAATTTATAATACAGTCTGAAATATTTTGATAGTCATAAACACACAAACAGCTAAAGAATTCTTAAATTCTTACAGTTGGTAACTGAATATTGTAAAAATGTTTCGTTCTTCCTAAAAGTAATTTAGCTTTAAATTAATATCGTATGCTTCGAGAATTTCGCTAGTGTAAGTTGTTTTAATGCTAATAATAGATAATATTTGTAAAAGGCTCCATGATTTAAAATAAAATGCTATTTTCAAACGGTTAAAAATGTTAGAGCGAACACAAGTTACCCAAGAAAGTCAATGAAAGAAACACTGCCATTTGCAGTTGTGATGGTCTTGAACACAGCTGCATTAAATGCAAGGCTTGTAGAGACATTAGGTTATTTCGGAGCAGGAGACATGAAAAATGAGCAACGCCTTCGCCGGGAATCGAACCACGGACCTCTCAGTTACGCGTCGAGCATGCAGACCACTACACCACGAAGGCAAGCGAAGAAGGCGGAAGAAATACCTTATATACTCCCCCTTTTAAAGGGCGACTGGGGTTTTGGGGACCCAATCGCCAAATCCCGGTGGTGGAGAATCATCATCCACCAACCTTTTAGTTCGGACGCCAGTGTAGAGACATTAGGTTATTTCGGAGCAGGAGACATGAAAAATGAGCAACGCCTTCGCCGGGAATCGAACCACGGACCTCTAGGTTACGCGTCGAGCATGCAGACCACGAAGGCATGCGAAGAAGGCGGGAGAAATACCTTATAGGCTTTCGATTTTGAAAGTACAAAGAAAAGGGAAAGAAAGGAGAACTGCTATTTTTAATTGCTGTGGTAGCATACACTGCAATTTTGAATGGCGAATACTACGTTTAGAAGACACAACTTACCTTGAAATGGTAAATGGAAGGAATACTACCGTTTGTTATTAGTGGTGGTCACAAGCATTCGAGAACTGTCGTGCAACGTTCATCTCTGCTCTAAGGTTACGTACGAAATCTGGCAACGGGAGATTGAACGAAACGAATTAGATTTTTCGCTGCGGGAGAGCGAGCATCGTAATTTGAAGGTTCCGCGAAATCGAACTCTGGATTTCAGACTCATTGAAAAGTCCAGGGTGAATTTTAAATTAAATGAGTAATCATTCTTGAAAACATTCGTTTCAACATGTATACAGTGAAATACGTTTAACGCGAAAACGCTTAAGACGAAATATCGGTTAACACGAAATAATACCAACGGTCCCGACAAACTACTACGTATTTTCATGCATTTTTTTCCCCTTTTAACACGAAAGGGAAATCGCTTAACACGAAAAGATTTTCCTTCTGGGAATGAACGAAATACGAAACACACCAGCCGCGCAGGTATGATTTCATAGGGGTGTGGTTTTACATGTTTCGTAGGAAGGAGGCTAATTTGGCTTTGGAATGCCCTCGGAACTGCTTGTGACACGAGCCAATTTTGTTTATCTAAGCCACTTTCACCCTCCGACCCTACAAACGCCGCACAAAACGTTTGACCTCTCTTCTTTGGAATTCGGTGATGAATTCCAAAGATGAATACACACACTGCGATTAACGTTCATTAATCGCAGAGTGTGTAAAAAAATCAGTGAGTTTGGCTAGCGCCAAAAGAAATGGAGAAGGAGGCTATTGAAACTGAGTCGACACTTTATTAAATGTTTGAGAAAGTTTCTGTATTATTGGACTGTCCTACTGTATCATCGGAAGAATTCGTTCCAGTAGATGATGGTAATGTGTATACAGCTCCAATTATAGCAGACAAAGACATTCTGGAGTTTGTTCAAAGCTCAAAAAATATCATTGATGCAGATTCCGGATGATGAAAATGAAATGAATAATGCAGCTGCTGTTTCCCACGTCATCCGTAATGAGGAACATCATAAAAAGTATGCCCAGTTATTTAGACGCACATTCCAATGATGAAATGAACAACAAAATGGACGACATCGAACAGTTTGTTTACAATTTTATGCTAAAAAAGACAATGCAAAGAAAAATATCAGATTATCTTCCCAAAACTCAATAAATGTTTTATTTTTTAAGAAAATTGAAAATTTTGTATTAAATTACGTTCTTGCGGATGTTTTTGTTTCATTGATTTTTATCAAATACATGCATATATACAAATCTATGTAAATAAAATGTACTCTAATAAACTTAATTTTGTTGAATATATGTTTTTTTCCTTTTTTTTCTTTTTTTTTTTTTTTTTTTTTTTTTTTTTTTTTTTTTTTTTTTTTTTTTTTTTTTTTTTGCAATATCCTTTAACACGAAAAAATATTTCAGTCCCCTCACTTTCATGTTAAACGATTTTCACTGTATTTGTAGATACATTTTAGTTCTTCTATCGTTAGGTGCCCTTTTTTTTCCACAGTGCGAGAAACGTATATACGTTTATGCAGATTCTTCATTATTATTTAATTTCTTTAAATGTAGTATAAAGCATTAATATTTGGATGCAGTCATTTTAAAAGTGATACAACGCTTTTAGTCATTCGACGCAAAATGCTATTTCGTGACTAATAGCCCTTTTGCGCTAACTCCCCTTTAGTGGTGGTGGGAAAACAGCCGGTAATAAGTCTATTGAAGCCTCGGGCCCGGATAATTCCAATCCTGTTGTTGAAAGAAAATGCTGAAATGGAACCATATTGTAGAGAAGACATCACAAGAGCCTTAAATTAAAATAGTTATATAAAAAAATGAAATTAAAATCTGTCATAAAAGTGGAATGAAGATAGATTTATCTATACTTTAATCGATAATTAAAAATCAACTCTATAACATTCCTCACTTTTATTCTGTTAAATTAAGTGTCGAGGAAGCTGGTGAACTGCTAAGCCAATAATCGCTTAGTTCTAAGTACAGAGAGCAAAAATCAACTACCCTTTATTCACTCAAAATAAGATCAACAGTCGACCCTTTCTTCGGGCATACAGCAAAGCCTCCACTTAGCCTTAAACTCAGTAAGTAAGAAGTAAAGTAAGAAATAAGAACTGACTAATGACTAACTAAAGAGATTTAGTTCTTAAGTAAGAAATAAGAACTAACTAAGAGATTTAGCCGAAGCTAACACAATTCTAAAGTAGTTGGCTCATAATCTTAAACTAGCCGGAGAACTATTAAAAGGCACGTAATACTAGGCCAAGCGTAACAACAGCTTAGAGAGACGTAGTCCAAAGGCGCGTTACTCAAGAAACCTAACTTTCTCTCTAGAAGCCAGTTTGTAGAGCCATTAGGTTATTTGGAAGCAGGATATGTGAAAAATGAGCAATGTCCTCGCCGGAACTTGAATCACGAACCTATCGAATACGCGTCGAGCATGCTGACCATTATACCACGAAGGCGGGAGAAATACCTTATATACTCCGCTTTTTAAAGGGCGACTGGAAATCAGGGGACTCAGTCGCCAAATCCCGCTGGTGGAGAATCATCATCCACCACCGTTTTTTAGTTCGGAGGTCACTGTAGAAACATTAGGTTACTTGGAAGCAGGACTACAGGAAAATGACCAATACCCTAGCCGGGACTCGAACTACGGACCTCTCGAATATCCGCCGAGTGTGCTGACTACTACACCAGCCTGAAACCACGAAGGCATGCGAACTACACCACGAAGGCGGCGAAGAAGGTGAGAGGAATACCTTATAAGTTCAACTTGACTTTAATGCTATTGTCTTCCTCAATTGCATTCAACGCGATTCTAAAATCTCATTCTGGTAGAGAGTTCTAAGTTGAAACTAGGTAAGACAGGAAAAGTTAACTAAATTAAAATAACTGTTATTAAATTAAAATATACCTTACAAGATATTAAAAGTTTCTTTTAAAGAGCCGTCCATAAAACATCAGGGAAATTTCATTGATGAAACAGCGATGAATATGTATTAAAATAAACTATATAAGTATAGATGAATATATGAATGAAACATAAAAATTTAGAAATTTAGATATAATAAATGAGGATTAAGATGAAAAGTTAAAAAGAAGACTTACTTAGATGAACGTTGTTTGTAAGGTATCACTTATGCAGCGAATAACACACATAGGAGAAACGCAAACACACGAAATGGAAGACAACGAAAATTGAAAACCTTTAGGACTTTTCAGGCAATTAAAAGAAATGCACAGAAGAAGATGCATTGAAATTAGAACATTATGTTAAATTTGATGATGTATGCTAATTTGATTGGAACTTATTTTTGCTTATTTGATTACGTTAACATCTTGTGGCCTTATTATAATCTACACATTATCACAAATATTGCTATGACCTAATCTTTGTTTGATAAAAAATAATAAATATTTCCTTTCGCTGTTAATATATAGATAATTATATTCATTTTCGTCTTACTGTAAAAGAATCTGCCATCTGATTTGATTACAGCTCTACTTTTAGCAACATAATACATAGAATTGAACTATAGTAAAAAGTCTGATGGGTACACCCCATGACTCTCTTATACGGAATATTAAATTATACGCATTTCTTCCTGCATTTCACTTAAACATAGAATTAAATTAAATCTACTTCGTCGATAGCGCATAAACAAGGATAGAATGAATGAATTCTTTAAAATTAATTATATTTATTTACTATTTTACATGCTCTGGCGCTAGGATCACTTAGCGCTTACATCATTTTATAACTCAAAATGCACAAAAAATATATCATCTGAAGAATTATCTAATCGTTGCCACATGCTCTTTTGAAATACTATAATAAATCTAAAACGATATATAAAAGAAACAGTTTTTCACAGACGATTCAGCGCCGCCTACCTAATGCGCATGCGCTACTCGTAAACATTCTCCTCTGTCCGAGACAGACTGGCGACAATATTTGCTGTTAATACGAAACACTTTCTTCCTCGAATTCCATTAGAGATACATTTCTTATTCGATTCATTCAGTTCTCACTTCGTAGCAAGGCTAAAATACAGAAAAACTCGAAGTATCTTCATTAAAAATTGAAAGATACATATAAAAACATAAAACACCAAATACAGTTAAAACAATTAAAAAGACACTTTTTACAATTAAAATTAGTTTCTGCGCAAAAACAAGCAATTCGACTGGCAGGCAAGAAGACAGATTTTTCGGTGCACAAAACTAAGTTTCCATTTGGTTCCACTCGGCAAAAAGACACTGAAGGTGCAAATAGACTTTCACCATTCTGCTAAGTTTCAAATGTAAACAGATATGCCTGCTATGGTAAAAAAAATAGGCTTACCCGCCCTTAAACAACTTTTAAATTGTTGATAATTACACAACTATTGCATGCAAATTAACTAAAGGTATAAAAACCTTAACCAGAAGATGATAAGAACAGCATAATTCAATCTATAAAACAAAAAATGCACAATTTACCAACATATAAGAATGAAAACCTAAGCTCACCGAATCGAGTAACAGAATGGGAATATATATATTTATATGCTTTTGGTGGGGGCGATTGTAACCAAAAAGGGAGGTGCACAACTACATGTTATATTTGTCTTATATACAAAATTTTAACGTTCTGAGACTACTCGTTTTTCAGTTATGCGAGATACATACGTAGGTATGTATAGATGCTACGAAAAAAATCTCTTCTGAAGCCATTTTAAAACAGTTTTATAATTCGTTTGGGGAAAAAGTGTCCTTTACTCTGTCCTTACGTACAGATGCCACGCAAAAGTGTAGTTAAATTGCATTCGATAGCGGTCAAAATGGATATTTTCTTTGAAATATGGTAGCCGGAATTTTTCACGATTCCTTTACTTCGTACAAGGAAGAAAAATGGCTTTTTACTCGCGTCTGTGTATTGCTTGTTTGCTGATGAGAGTAAAATTCTGTAGTGGGCGAGCATTTACCTGCAAATGATACTTTGCCTGTATCTCCCAAAATCCACTTGGCTATTCTAGCACTGTTCTGACCAGAACCGCCAGGCAATAGTTGAGTGTCTGGATGCTTGAAAAGGTAGTGAAAGAGAGGCTCATGCTCTGCTACAGGTCGAGCACTACCATCGGCTTCTAAACCATAATTCTGCAAGAGTTCTGGATCACCAGGGGCTGTGAGGTCCAGAAGAGGATGGCCTATGAAGAATAATCGAACCTCCCGCTGAAAAGAGAATGTTACTTGGCACAACAAATCGACAATATTTTTAAAGTAAGCATTTGACTTTTTTGCAAGATGTGAGTATTTTAGAACTTTACTAAAAATGTCATTTCACAATTAAGTGATTTATTTTGTTTGCATCAAATTAAAACATTTAGAACACGTTTTAATAAAAAATGTTCTTAAGCAACATGAAGCTATTTGTTATATTAAAGATAGATTTGCATTTGAAATGCATTTTGGCATACAAATAAGCCAAATATTATTCGAAATACATGAGCACTCTAATTTTGGAATTTAAAAAAGTCATACGAGAGAAATATCTCTAATTTAAAGTTGTTACGGTCCAACATAATCGACTTTTCCCACTTCTTACCCAGTGAAAACAGGCTTTACTCATATCAATAACTTACTATGGAAAACAAGAAAGAGGTTGAATATTTATGAACGACGTGATTTAAGAATTAAGTTAAAAAGTAATTTTAAGGCAAATATTCAAAAAACTGCATTAAAGTATGAAGCACAGCCATCACATTAATTAGAATCGAATTTCTGGGTTATAAGAATCTGTGATTTTGTTTCTGATAACTTGTTTACGTTATAAGGTATTTCTCCTGCTTTCTTAATATGCCTTCGTGATGTAATAGTCAGCACACTCGGCGCGTATTCGAGAGGTCCGAGGTTCGAGTCCCGGCAAGGGCATTGTTCATTTTTCATGACTCCTACTTCAAAATAATCCTAAAAACGATACAGGGTGCCCGAACTAAAAAAGGTGGTGGATGATGATTTTCCACCACCAGGATTTGGAGACTGGGTTCCCTAATCTCAAGTCGTCCTTTAAAAGGGGGAGTATATAAGGTATTTCTCCCGCCTTCTAGCATGCCTTCGTGATACACAAACAGCGCGTTTTCGAAAGATCCGAGGTTCAAGTTCGGGCGAGGGCATTGCTCATTTTTCACGATTCCCGCTTCGAAAAAAATGCTAATGACTCTACAATGTTTGTAAAATTAAAAATAATAAGAATACACAAAGTACTAAAACATAAGCTTAAGAAACCATTTCCTCTTCCCTCCATAACTTTCGTTCTTATTCCTAGTCTTACTATTATCTAAGTTATATATGCGCCATTATTTCTATGATTATGTTCCATACTCGCTCTCTCTCTCTTTCTACATATATATATATATATATATGAGATTTAATAAAATACGATAGCTGCTTTAAAACATAACTGGAGACCTTAAAATTAACATTCTAAATTTGATGCGCTGCCCCTAAATGCATCCGTTCTCCCAAATTCGAGATTTTTCTACGCTGTGTAAGGCTACTGAAAAGGGCAACGAAAACTAATATTAACCAATCATAGCTTGTCTCTAGAATCGCACGTACTCTGGTATAAATACCTCTGGCGGCTAATTATGTCATTCTTTTCCTATCTTCTGCCACTGCTAAAATATCTCCGCTGCTTTGCTTCTCCCTCTAAAAGGATATTGCCCCCTTTAACCTGTGTATGTGAGAAATTATTGTAATTGTTTATGATAAATTGTCTACGAAGAATAAGTCTAATGTGCCCATAAATAAAGATGATAATTAGCTGAAGTTGAATTGTGTCAACATCTTCTTCTCTTTTTCCGCTCGACTATCTAAAGCTGCTAAAAGTACTGGTGTTAAATGCGCACCAAAATATCCATCCTCGGTCACGACGACTGCAAGCTGATTCCTCTTCAGTGCTTTCGAAATTATTACATATATAAGAGAAAAATATAAGGAGATCGATGAAGAAAACTACTTTTTCAAGAAGTCGATGCAAGAAAAAGATTGGTATTTCCTGCTCTAGGCAAATCAAAAATACTTGCGGCCTTGGTCAACTGCTTCCTGACCAAACCTCCAAGATGTTAATTCTTCCATTACATATTGAAAATACCTTTCAGTTTTGGGAAAGATTTAATTTTCGAAACTAAATGAACCACATTGGTTTCTTTGAAATTGTAGATAAATTATTACTACCGTTCTGTTTATTACAGTAAGAGTTATTCTAGTTTCCTGGGTTTCTTTCCGTGTCTGGATTAACCGTGTATGTCGTCCATTGTATTACCCCATTAAATCGGTAGAGGACTGTTGTAATGCAACTGTACTATATTAATAATAAGTTTAGGTACGTAATCTGGTAACAGAAGATAGCAAGAGAAGTGAAAATAACATACAGCAAAAAATCGTATTTTGAAGGGCCTCTAAAGTGAAATTTCCGGTTTGAGACTAATTGAGGAGCTTATGGTTAATTTTAAGAAATGAAAAATTTATGCATTGCGGAGTACTTTCATTCATTTGTAAATAACTCTAAATCAAATTATTGTTCTAGTGATGAGAAGAGTTGAATTTCAGAACTATCCATTTACCCCACAACAGATTGGCTCAAGTCGCCTGGGTGCTTCAAAGTTTTAGATATTTGTGAGTGTCCAATGATTTAGTTTTTAGATTACTCATGTATCGGATTTTCAGGGTATTAATTTTTACTGTTTTTGCATTGTTTGGAAAAGTTATAAAGAAGATCTTAGATTGGTCACCGAAAAGTTAGGTTGACACCAAATTTAAAAGTCATAGATTTATATTGCCCTTATAGAAAATAATATAAAATTTTAACAAAATCCAGAATTTTTATGAGTTAATAGAATGAATAAATGATGATCGGATGGCTAAGGCAGGAAGATTAAGAGTTGAGGAACAAAGTAAGATAGAAACCTGAAAATATTAATGAACGCACTGAAAGCATCAGGAACAATCAGAAAGGCTTCATATAGAAAATCTTAAATTAGAATTATAACCCCTTCATTAAGATGAGACAAAAAGATGTGTGTTTTCTAAAGATAAAACCTTAAAATTAAGAAATAAAGACTGCTATATACGTGAAACAAATCATTTATTTCATCATTGCCATAAAAGATATGGGAAATCTAATGATAAAGTAAAAAAGGACGTCATGAAAAATGAGCAGTGCCGTCCCCCGAACTCGAACCTCTCGATGCACTCTGAGTGCGCTGGCCATTACACCACGAAGGCATTCTAAGAAGGCGGGAGAAATACCTCATATACTTCCTCTTTTAAAATACGATTGGGGATTAGGGGACCCAATCGCCAAATTCTGGTGGTGGAAAATCATCATCCACCACCTTTTTGAGTTCAGGCCCCACTGTAGAGTCATTAGGATTTTTTTTTGAAGAAGGAATTGTGAAAAATGAGCAATGCCCTTGCCGGAACTCGAACCTCTCGATATGCGCCGAGTGTGCTCGCCATTATACCACGGAGGCATGCAAAGAAGGCTGGAGAAATACCCTATATGGAAAAGCGAAGATTCAGGTGAAAGTTCCCGAAGAGAAGACGTAACTGTGGCGGAAATTATTGCAACATTTCCTAACAAATATGTATGTATTGATATTCAGCCCTTAAACTCTGCTAAAATTGTATTCAAAGGAAGGAAAAGAATATGAAGGTGCTTTAAATTTAATAAGCCAGATCATAGTTATACACTGAGACTATATTTCTAATTTAAAGATTCAAGGTAGAGGTAAAATTTTCATTTGAGCTTCGTTTTTCTGAAAGCTGTAATTAAATTTAAGTAATTAGAATAATCTCTTATAAATCTCTAATTTATATAAAAATAGATTCGAAAGGTAACATATTCTGTTTCCCTAAATTTTGTAGCAGGCTGCGAAGCTCTTCGAATATTTTTAGGAACTTTTTTTTTTAAATAGGGATGATAAATTTCAACATATCCTTTAGCATATTTCTTTCTAACAGAGACATATTTTCAGCTGACAAAGATTATCAACTGTGTTTTAGATGAAGCAATGTTAAAAATACAAAATAATAAATTAAAAAATACTTTGAAAAATACATGTTTTTATTTTAAAGTTACAGTTTAAATGAAAAGCATATGAAAAGACTTACTTTCTTGCAACCATCTTCCGAACCCTCCATTGCTTTTCTATCAAATCGTAAAGATCGAGTGGTTTATCACGAGGTGGCGCTAGAAAATAAATAGATGATGTATGCCGATACCTCTGATTGTCTTCTGATTGCAACAAGCAAATAACAAGCAAACAATTCTGAATCATGAAATTAAAATAAAGATATATTTTTACGTCAGAGTCAGTTAAATGGGAGATAAGGCGTTCTTACTGTATTATTCTTTAGGGAAGTGCATCGAACCCATAGAGACACGGAATTTCATAATAATGTTGTAGCGTAAAGGTTTGAAGTCTTTTCATGTTCTAAAAACCAATTTAGAATATTGTTGAATTTATTTTTCAGTTTTATTCCTGAAACAGTCCAATTTCTAGCACTACAGTATTCTACTATGCGTATAAGGCTACCTTCGGTGATTGATACGAACACAGATTTTATTGCGAAATTTTCATTATCATGTAAGCATTTTTATTTAATATATTTTTGAAATCAGTAATGTAGACACACTTTGAAAACTGGTTAATTTTAAGATTAAGATGAAAATTCTATTTTACAAAACATATGTTCATGAGAAAAATGCTAGGACAGAAACGTAAGACCAATATATTTGTAAGCTAGATATAATATTAAGCCCTTTAATTTAATATTTTATTGGGTCTTCCTCGGCCTTCAAGATAACAAAAATCTTCTTTGGCATTAAAAACCACCCACTTTTCGCATATATTTTTGTACAATTTTATACAGCTAATTTTAGTATTTCATTGAACTAATTACTTTTTGTAAAGCCATTTCCTCTACAAATATTGTCGACTTTCTTTATCTGTAGAATTGAGATATGGAATGTTTGAAGCATATTCAGTGAAATTCATGTTATATGTAAAATTTTCTCTCAATAACTGGAGCAAAAAATACTCCAAAGTATTTCTAAAAATCTTTACTATTTACACATCAAATACACAAACAAAATTTAGCAATCTTAAATGCGTGAATGAAATTAAATGTTTTGCCAAATTCGGGCAAGTGTCTTTTTAACCATTCATGTGTTAAAAGACCTTTCATATAAAAAATAATAAAACAATAACTACAGTAATATGAACTGGTCATTCAAACTTAATTTTATTACTATATTGCAAACGGAACTTATTAAAAATGTGTTTCAATGTTATTAAAAATGTGTTTATGTCAAGAATAACGCTTATATTTTATATTGTGGCAACATAGCGAATTACCACTTTACTGCTTGCGTGTTCTCATGGCTAGCACCTCCATATAACAGTTGCAAAACTCTTCGTTTTAACTCCAGTGAGGGCGAAATTGATTTTTAATATTATTTTCTCTGAAAACCTAGTAGTCTCTTCATTGGTCCCCGAACTAAAATATACTGGATGATAATTCACTACTGTTTGGATAGGTCAACTGGATAATGTAATGTAATATCCGAGTGCGCTGCAACCCTCTTGGCCGCCAATAATCGGCCTCATGGTTAACGTAGCACATCCAACTCAGACAAACAAAAATGCAGTTAAAAGATTAAAACAAAAAATTAAAACACAGATTTAAAAAAAAATACGCTTAAAAACATCAAACCAAAATTCCGAGTATTGTTATATTGCCATTTATGAAGTTCATCAAATCCTTTGCAAATCTAAACACTTTATTGCAGTAGTAGAATTCCTTTATGTTACAATGTTTTTTCCTTAACATGTCGCAATAATATGCTGTCTTAAATTAAATGTCGTGCATTGCCTTCGGCACTACAAAAGCTACAAAGAGTACTAATATGCAAATTAAATCTTTTCAGGTGCGCCGGGAAGCCCCCGTGCTCAGCAATTATTTGACTGTAATCAAAACCACATATCATTCTCGTGTTTTTAGAAGCTTCAAAGTCCAACAAATAATCTTTCGTTTTCCACGAAATGCTCCATTTCTCTTTCCAGCAATCATAATACTAGAAATCCTTGATTTTACCAATAACAATTCTTTTTTATACTTGTATATCGGTACTTGAATATCGAACGCATTCCGGCATTACCCATAGCAGTCTCTTCGGCCAGCATCTCGGCTCTCTCATTGCCAATAACACCCCAATATGAGCTTTCACCCAGTGCATTTTGACTTCATGTATTTTCTCTACTTTTACAAGGAGATCTTTTATATATGAGACCAAAATATTAGTGTTATTAACATCTGTTAGTGCTTCCAAAATAGATAATGAGTCTGTATTTATATTAATATATGTTTTTACAGTCAGGTGTTCATCAATCCACTTAATAGGAAATATGATAGCAATTAATTCTGCTTGTAAAACCAAATTGTAAGGTTCAAGTCTAATTTTGCCAACTGAATCTACTGGATATAAATGATCAACTGGATCTTGTACATCAACCTAGTCCTTTTTTAAGCAGAGAGTATAACATGCTATCGCATATCCTCAGATAATATAATAAACTATAGCATATCCAAGCATATTCTCAAGACGCAAGTGATTAGCACATCGAGCTAACAAGTGGAAAATTCTTCTTTTCAGGCATATTTCCTATTTACAGTTCTTGAATCTCTAACAATCTACGTAACATAACAATTAAACATAATGGGTTGAGTTAATGGACGCAATAAGCAATCCTTTCGTGAGAAAAATCCTTTATCGTTGAGGATAATCTTTTATCCAGAACGATAAGAACCTTCTCAAGTACCCAAAACCTCAAGCTATGTGATAAACGTAACAATTTGGCCCTAATTTCAAGGCATGATATTAAGAGATAACTGAATTTAGGTTGAAATATTTGCAGGAAAGCAAAATTTCCGCCCATATGTCGCCTATTTTAATTTTGAACGAAAAAGCTAAAAAAAAAAAAAAAAAAAAAAAAAAAAAAAAAAAGCTTGCAAAGAATAATTTCAATAACTGTTCATTCGTTGCTGGGTATGTTTTCATTAGTATAGAAGAAAAGGTTTTACCGAGCAAGAGGTAAAATTTAATAATTAAAAAAAATCGGAAATGTTTCAGATTTTAAATTACGTCCGAAGTGGCGTTTTTTAAACATTTTGTATGTTACTTTTATTTATTGAATATCATGTTCTTCGCCTTTAAACCATAAAATTCAGTTAAAGAACAGTATCGCAAAATAATTTTAAACTAAGCATATTTTTAGAATTCCGATACACAGTCGCACGCGCTGGAGATAAAAATGTTTTTCCTGCACAATGTTTTTCCTGTGGCTCGCTTTGAAATCCTTGTGTTTGTTAAACAAAAATTCGTTAAAGTTTTACAAAATATGAAATCGATAATAAAACAAATTCCAAATTTCAAATTTGAGCTTCCAGACGCCCATATTCGCAGCAGGATTACGTCATACAAAATTCGACGGATCTAGCTACCGTTATTTTAGTACATTGCGAGACAGATATATACATTTATGCAGATTTTTCATATTTAATTTCTTCAAATATAACACAGGGCGATAATACGTAGATACGTACGTAGCAACAATTTGAAAAGTGAAACGGACATTCAGAGTGATTCAAAGCAAAATCGCAAATCGAAAACATTAGTCCCTCAGCTACAAAGCCCCTTTGGACTAAAAATATGCGTTAATTTAGGAGAGTCGAATTTCAGTTTCTTAATAAAAAATTCTTTATCAGTTCATTTATTTGCAAATGGAATAACTTTAAATTAAAATCGGGGTTTTGCTAACGAAATCGTCAGTGCCCACGTGATTGAAGTATCTAAACCACTGCATTTCGTCCCTGTTGATTACCGACAAAACAGGGAAAGCAGCAAGGAAGTTTTTACGGTTTTCCTGAGAGCTATAAACACAACCCAATTTTTAAGAGGAATATGCATGTTGTATAGACATAACACTTGGAGAACGCATCTAAATGGCAAATCATACATGAACTATCTATCTAAATATATTATGTATGATTTGTCGTGATAAATAACGTATAAAGCTCTCCTTAGTTCACTAACCTGTTATTTTAATTTTGTTGTTTTTTCTAAATTCTCTTATTTCCTCTCGCATTCGTTCGCCTGGATGCAAATTCAGTAGGCGAACGGAATATTTAAACTACTGAAACGAGGTTAGATAGAGCACGATTTCGCTACTGAAGCCCACGTTTGCTATTTTGTCTTCCAGCTGTTAATCTTAGTAGCGGCAACGCATTCTGGCCGTTTACTTAGTCTATAGCCGATGTATTATTTAATTTCTTTAAATATAACACAGGGCTCTAATATTTGGTAGCAAAAATTTGAAAAGTGAACAGACATTTATTGTGCACCAATGCAAAATGCCAAAACGAAATTAAAGCCCTTTGAGCGGAAAAAGTGAAAAGCAAATATTTATTTCTTTCGCTGCTAGATGAATGATGTATATTGTTACACACTGCACTAGCTGCAACGGGAACGCTTTTTGCATTTTGTATTATTTTATATAGTTGTAATGTAAAATAACCTGGTAAAAAAAAAAGATACTTTTGTATGCTTGAAAAATCTAAGAGAATATTCGCGAAGTTACGTTAGAATTTCTTATTTTCTTATTATTAACTTTTAGGTAGAACAAATATTATAACACATCGTAGAGAGGGGATAAAATTCAAAGACACTTACTTCGGTCTCTTGTGCCTGCTTACTACTCTTCAACTGTTATTTCCGTCTGATTGTTTACTCCATCCGTGAAGCATTTTTATCTTTATAAGTAAAATCTCCTTTGTAAGTATAAGTCGTTTTTAATGTGTGACACCTTTATAACTGTAACCCGGAAAACTGTAAATGCATCACAGTTTTCCAAACCGTATAACGAACAGATTAGATAATGAGAAGTGAGTTGCTAAATACGTGCTTCCTTCATAGTCTACATCAAGGGTGGCCAAACATTTCGGGATCAGTATCTGTAAAGAAAAAGAAAAGTTATGCGTACCACTTCCAAGTTTTCCAATATATTAAAAAATAAAAAAAAAGGGTAAAAAATATTATTTGTAGGTTGATTATAGGCACTTGCACTTGCATTATAGGCACTTGCACTTGCATTTGACTGCATTTGTAGGTTGATTATAGTACACTTTTTTACGCAAGTTTGAGTAGTGGGTATATAAAAAATAATATAATAAATAAAACAAATGTACAAACTAGGGTTTTATTATTAATAAACATTTTCAAAAGTTCGGTCAGTTAGGTGGAGTATAAAATAAAAATGAATAATTTGAAATATTTAAGTCTAAATAACTATTGAACAGTCGGTATTTAGTTAATGTGGTTTTTTGAATATGCAGTTTTTTACCGAATCATCTATATTAGGATAAGTTCTCGAAGATGCTAACAAAATTTGATGTTCTAGGTGCATATCAGATATTTCGAGTTTATTATGTTAATAATGGAAAACATTTGTTCACAAACATATGTTATCCAAACCTACAACAATAGTGTGATGGAATGCCGCTATAGTGAAATAAACCTAAACCCAAATTCAAAGAGTTATTATGTTTATTCTAATGTGTTAATGTGTGCACCTATCGACGGAGTTGATACAGATGATATTATTATTTTTTCAGATCTTTTAATTTTTAAATAAGTCTTCGTGCGCCGCTGTTTAAATCTCCGCTGTGCTACACTGTGGCACGTGTGCCACGGGCTCTGCATCCCTGGTCTAGACTTTTTAATACCGTTTTGTACTTATCTTCAGACGGTATGGTGCTTAGGTGAGCATACTGCAATACCAGAGGGCTCGGGTTAGAATCCCGGAGAAGGCATGAATGTTTGTAAATGCATAGTGTCTCTGCGGCATGGGGGCACTGTAATTAAGCAACC
>KK117776.1:89354-132940 GCA_000611955.2 Stegodyphus mimosarum | reverse complement strand
AGACCAGACCATTGGAACCCCTGGGTCCTCTCACCAAAATTGGGGGCGGAGCTGAGCGAAGTCGTACGGTTGCCTTTTTGTTGTTCAATGCTCTTTCCAAGGACAGCCGCAATCTCGCTCTTCTTGCCAAGATTCATTTCGAGGGCCTTGCTCTGATGTCACTCTCGGGTAAGCGAGATAAGTCACATCACAACACACGCAACGAAAAGCTTCTGAAAAAATGAACAAAAATAAACAAATAAAATAATTAACAAAATAACTAATAAATTAAAATTGAAAAAAATGTATAGGGAGGAATAGAAATTTAAAACATTATAAAAAAATGATGAATAGTTAACTAATAAATAGTCCAGTCTCGGCGAGGGCATTGCTCATTTTTCACGCCTTCTGCTTCCAAAATAACCTAACTTCTCTACTGCGGCGCCCGAACTAAAATGGGAGGTGGAGGATGATTCTTCTCCACCAGGATTTGGCGATTAGGTCTCCTAATCCCCAGTCGCGCTTTAAAAGGGAGAGTATAGAAGGTATTTCTCCCACCTTCTTCGCATGTCTTCATGCACCAGCACGCTCGGCGTGTTACCAAGAGGACAATGGTTCGAATCCCGGCTAAGGCATTACTCATTTTTTCACGTCTTCTGCTTCCAAAATAACCTAATGTCTCTACACTATTTTAAGAGATGATGGAAATAAATGTCGTTCGTTTTCAAGCACAACAATCAAAAAAGGTAGAACGGATAAAGAGTCCTTAATAAGCATAAAGAGATTTCTTGAGTACTAAAATAAAGTACTCAAGAAACGATATAAGAATAGAGAAAAGGTGAAATAGTATGAATGTTAGAAACAATAAAATTTACATATTCATACTATTTCTGGTATGAAACTAGTACATACTAGAAACAGCACGAATATGTAATGCTAGAAAGAGAAATGAAGGTTATGTGTTAGCATGAAAACAAAGACAGAGGAGTCCAGCACTTTCTAATTATGACGTCCCGCCGATATAATTCTAACCCTCAGGTAGAATGTGTCAGGAGAAAGGGAATCAATTTTTAAGATATACTTACGATTAAAATAAAATTTTCGAAATCTAAAATATTTTCAGTTGAAATTATTTCTCAATTACTTATATGAAGTGCGACAGGCTCCGGTTACAATTACGATTAAACTAGAAAACTGAGAAGTACTGGAGCCGGGCTCCAGCACAATTTATGCTGTGGATCAAACAGAAGAACTTTTATAAATGATGATAGAAAAGAATGTATGGTCTATTTTTGTCATTCTCTGAAAATTTTGATTAAGAGAAAAAAATTAGAAATCTAAATTTAAATTTAAATTTAAATTTTTAATTTTATCAATATGTAAGTCCTAAATAGCGGTAAACATTAAATGTGGTAGATAATGGGTATATTTAATAACTCCTGCTGCTTATCCGGAAGAAAACAATATTATCATCCTTTGAATTAGAATGGCTGAATCCGGTTACAAAATCTTTTCTGTTACTACTATTATATTTGCAGTAATTACACGAGAAAGAAAGTTCTGTCAAAAAACAGCTCTATATTTTAAGTGGTAGGGAGCAAAAATGAGAGTATGCATAATCTGTAGTATTTTTATCAGTAAGTGATAAGAAGGGAAAAGCAAAGATTATTTCCCCATTCTGCTTTTAAGTTTCTTATCTCACTTGTGTTTCGCAACTTCGCAATGGGAAAGGAGAAAATAGAAAAATTCTTATCCACCAGATGTTTCTTAAATTAAAATTTTTATTGAAAGCTAATCAATGCTGAGAAGAAGCCAGAAAAAAAAATCTGATGTGTGCACCTCATAACTTCCTTGTACGGAATATTAAGTTATACGCATTTATTCTTGCATTTCATTTAACCTTACTGGATTGAACTAAATCTACTTCGCCGATAACGCATAAGCCACAATAGAATAAATGTACTCCTTAAAATTCACTACATTTGTCTACCATAGCGACACTCTGGCGCTAGATTCACTTACCACCGTTACATCTCATTCATTTTACAACTCAGAATGCACAAAAAATCATATCATCTGAAGAATTATCTAATTGTTGCCACATATTTTATTCAAATACTATGATAAATCTAAGACGATATATGAGAAATTAAACAACAACAACAACAACAACAACAAAAAATCTGATGTGTACACAACATGATTTTCTTGTACAGAATATTACATTATAGGCATTTTGCATTTAATTTAAACTTATTGGATTGAATTAAATCTACTTCGTCGATAGCGCATAAGTAAAAATAGAATAAATGCACTCTTTAAAATTCACTGTATTTGTTTACCATAGCGACACTCTGACGTTAAGTTCACCTAACAGCGTTATATGTTCATTTCATAACTCAGAAGGCGCAAAAATTATGTATATCACCTGAAGAATTATCTAATCGTTGCCACATGTTCTACTCAAATACTGTGATAAATCTAAAACGATGTTTAAAAGAAATTAAACAAACAAGCTCCCCCACCCAAATTTCACAGACGATTTAGTATCTCTCACTCAATTAATTCAGTTCTCACTTCGCGGCAAGGCCAAAATACATAAAAACGCAAAATATGTATATAAAAAATTACGAAGTAAATTTTAAACAGTTATTTCCTCGAATAAATTCCAGAATGGTTTAAGCAAGATTGAATTCGCAATAATAAAAGAAGGTGTTATCTTTGTTGTTGAGAAGCATAGATTCTCTAGACTGGCAAAAAATCCACTATTCTGCTAAATTTCAAATGTAAACAATTATGGCTGCTATGTTAAAATAACTAGGCTTAGCCGCCCTTAAACAACCTTTAAATTGTTGACAATTCCTCAAATATTGCAAGCAGATTTACTAGAGGCATAGAAACCTTAACTGGAAGATCAGATAAGACAGCATAATTCCATCATTTTCAAAGCAAAAAATGCGCAATTTACAAACATATAAGAAACTGAGATCTTTATATATATATATGCATATATTTATATATGTGTGCGGCCGAATGCAACTAAAATAAGAGGTTCACATCTACATATCATAGCAGTTCTATATACAAAATTTCAGCTCACTGAGGCTACTCGTTTTTGAGTTCCGCAAGATACATACATGTATACGTAGGTACGTAAGCACAGACGCTACGAAAAAAAAAACTCTTCAGAATCCATTTTAAATCAGTTTTATATCTTTTTTGGGAAAAAAGAGTCCTTTGTTTTGCCCTTAAGTACAAATATCATGCAAAAACATCGTTAAATTGCATTCGATAGCGGTCATAGCATTGAACCATCTGAAAGTTCATGTGATGCTGAGATGGAAGAAGCTGATGTACAACTTACGCAGAGTGCTCCAGTATTGCAAGAAAATTTACCCACTTCGCAAATTGCATGTGTGTCTTATAATGAAGATCGTGTAGACAAGGACTTGATTCTAAACCAAAGAACAGTACATATTCTTTGTCTAAAATAGGACGCTTATTCTACGCTTCGAGATTCGGCAGCACTTTGTGCCGCCAGATGTCTCTGCTAGTGAAAAACAGGTCTGATCGACATCCCATATTCTGTGTGTACGAGAGTCGTCGGAAGCGCGGGGAAAAGTGTTGCCCCGTCGTCAATTAGGCTTGTGCAGTTGACGTCCTAAGTAGACAATTGCTTTGTATGTGTTTTCGCCGCTAATTTTTTCGTATTTAAACGAAGAATACGGTAGTAGATCTCTGAATCGGCGAATTTATAGAAAATATATTGATGCTTTTGCTCTGCCAGAAGATGTATTGCCAAAATTTATAGTTCTTTTAATTTGAGATGAACTGAGAGAGTATTTGGAGCCACATACAGAAAACAAGAACGAAATTTCTACTGAAAGAGAGGTTATTTATACTTTTCCTGAAAATATAGATATATATTGTAAATATGAAGCTTAAAAATGTTGAAGATAGTAAGTATTTATCTAGCACATAATCCTTCTTCAGTTAATAGTAATATAGACATCTGAGAAGCGTCTACTCAAATTATGTTCAGCAAGAATTAAGTTTATTTTAAAATATAACAGTCGAATACTTTACGAAGAATATTGTGAACACAATAAAGAATGTCGTTCATTATTACGCGAAATTCACACTACTGTAAAATTAAAAAAAAAAAAAAATCTGAAATGTTTCAGATTTTAAATTACGTCCAAAGGGACGTTTATTTAACATTTTGTGTGTTACCTTTATTTGTTAAATACCATGTTCTTCGCACTTAAACCATAAAATTCAGTTCAACAGCAATATCGCAAAATAATTTTAAATTGAGCATATCTTTAGAAATTTCGGTACACGCTCTCACGCGCTGGAGATAAAAATGTTTTTCTGTACAACGTTGGTATTGCTGGCTTTGAAATCTTTGAGTTTGTTAATGAAAAATTCGTTAAAGTTTTAGAGAATATTGTTACGAATTTCACATTTATTTGGCTATTTATTTAGAACTGTAATTAAAATTCCTTTTTATTTTCCCGTGCAACGCACGCAGACGATTTTTGAAGAGAAAGCTACGTAAAAAAAAACATGCATACATTTATGCAGATTTTTCATTTTTTAAAATTTAATGCAGAGCGATAACATTTAGTGGCAACAATTTGAAAAGTGATACGCCGTTTTTGCGTTTCCGACGCAAAATCGCAAAACGAAAGTAATAGTTCTTCGGGACTAAATCCCTTTGGACTAAAAAATGGGAAAAAAATATTATAAAACTCTGAAATAGGTATATATATATATATATATATTTATAATATAGAATTAAATATATATATATGCATTTATAATATTAATAAATAATTTTAATTTTAAAAATAATTTTTCGTCCAAAGTGCCTTAGCTCAGAAGAGATATTAATTTCGTTTTGGCATTTTGTGGCGTTTCACTATAAATGGCGTTTCACTTTTTACATTATTGCCACCAAATATTATGATACTGTATATATTAAAAAGAATTAAATAATGAAGAATCTGCATAAATGTATGAATGTTTCTCGCATTGTGATAAAACAACGGTACCTAGAACCATCAAATTTTGAATAACGTAATCTTCCACCCGAATATAGGCGTCTGGAAGCATAAATTTGGAACTGAGAATTAGTTTTTTTATCTGTTTCATATTTTGTAAAGTATTTATGAGTTTTTGATTAAAAACTCAACGATTTCAAAGCGAGCAGTGACAACACTGCACGAAAAAAAAAAACTTAGTTTGCAATTAGATTGCAATGCAGACTAATCATATTATAAATTTAAATAATTAAAATAGTTTATTTCTAAAAAGATTTTAAGTAAGCTTAATTCATTCACTCTTATCTATTTACCGTTCTTTCATAGTACACTACATCTCTCTTTATTTCTTAGCCCTAAATAGCCTAGCGTTAACTTTTCCCTTAAAAAACGGGAATACTGTTTTGTGCCATTTTTTCGAACTACAAATGCAGCGTGTAGAGTTAGTGAAATAATGGGATAATATTCCTAGAACTTCAGCAAGCGAGTGCTACTAATTTCGTCACTCGTCTATACTGTGATTGCGTGCTCCTTGACGCCTTGTCCCCTTTCGATAAAGTCAAATGGACTCACCCTCCCATCAACTGAGGACCACAGAATGGCTTTCTCCGATAAGTTGAAGACGGCTGTCCATACCGGTTTTTTTGAGTCAATATTGTTCGCTCAAGTAGTAGACACAAGCGTCTAGACCCCAAACCTCACTTTTGCTCATAACCAGTTTTATCCCTTCTCTGGGAAATGAAGAAGGGAAAAGGGATTTTGAGTATAGGGAATTTTAGTCTGTAGCGTATCGTGTGTGTTTGAAATTAATGCGAAAGATGACAGCAGCTGATCCGTGCTTGCATGCACCACACGTGTTTCAGGAAATAAATAACATAGTTTATTTAATTGTCATTTCACAGAACAGTACCTACCTGCTCTTAAAATGTAAATAACAGCCAGAAAGGGTATTCTTTTTTCACACTCAATTTCCTGTTTATTGAAGAACAGAACATTACCTATGAGCCATAAAGTTAGTGACACAATTTTTGCCAATTTACAAAGTCGTCAGTTAGTTGAATGAATTAGAAGATAATAAGCGTAAGATAAGAAAACTATTAAATAAAATAAATGCTTGTATAGCTTTGAAAAAGTTTCAATCTCATACAAAGAAGGGTTTTTACATTCATAAATTAGAGCTGCTAATGAAAAGCAAAACTCTTCATTTTCCTCATACAAAAGTCCGATAATGCCCTTATTTACCTATTATAGAGATGAGATTTAAATTAATGTAATTAACAATTAATTAGCCAAAATTAATTAGCCTGCTGGCATGGGATCGCCTGCTCATATTGGATAATATGAATATGCGAAATATTTGCATTCAGACGAAACTTTTGCACAATTTACAAATTCAAATTTTATACACATTTAATCTTACACAATATATAGAATAAAATTAGCCAGTTTATTTTTAAGATAACTAAGCTAAGTAAACATAGCACCACTAACGCATATTCGTTAGCATTTAAAGCGATAGCAACATAATCACGCGGTCTTCGAACGTGAGCAATTGTGAGCGCTTGGATGACATCCAACATGAATGAGCATTTGTGAGCGCTTGGACGAAATTCCCTTTTTCCCTCGTCATTCCGAAACCCGGGCGATGAGCAAAAGTGAGGTTTGGAGTCTAGACGCTTGTGTAGTAGACGGACCCAGTTATCGTAGAACAGGCGTTCTGGATACTTCTGTTTGTAAAGGATCGGATTCTATCCATAACGCTGATGCAAACATCGGAATTGGCTTTCGGGAAATAGAGGTAAAGAAGCATGTGCCTTCTGCTAAAAGTATCGAGGTGAACTTGTAAGGTTTTAGTTTAAACTGACAAAGTTTTATGTTAATTTCTCTTTCCTGTAAGCTCTTATTTCACCTTCCCGTTAGAATGAGCGCGGGTTTCAGCTTTATGTTAATCTAAAGTGGAGCCAAGTTTTTGTATTTAAAAGGTTAGCGAGGAACTTCTCGGTGGGAGAGAGCTTTTAGTCTCAGATCACTGCGGCTCTGTTCGACGTTCGCCTGACTAGCTAATATTTAAATTCTAAGCCTTAGCGCGGTTACTCTAATACTTATTGAAGTAATCTAAGTGCGTTAGTATAAGCTAAGTCTTGCTACGCACCATTGATAGTTTAGCATAGAGGCCAACCTCGCGTTTATAGCTCTGAAAGCAACGACTGCTTAATTTTCTATTTAGCTTTATTTTAAAGTATTTGATTGTTCAGTTTAGACCCAAGTGCGGTCATTATTTTCTGTTGTCCCTTCCGAGTTGGGAAGTGGCTGTAAATAGTAGTTTAATAAAAGGGTAATTTTAAACCCCCTCTTACGTGCAGTTATTCTACCTTTTAACCACAGTTATTCTACCACAGAACATAGCTGCATTCAGCTCCCTGTTCAAGATCAGGACTTTAACACTATCACGACCATGTTCGCCAAAAGTATGTACAGAACACTTGTAAGGTTTTAGTTAAACTAACAAAGTTTTATTTTAATTTAAATCTTTCTATCTCTTCTTATGTTTCAACTTCCCGTCAGAAGAAGCTCGCGTTTTCAGCGTTATGCTAATTTGAAGTGGAGCCAAGTGCTATTTAAGCAACAGGTAGAAACCTCTCAGTGTGAGAGAGCTTTTAGTCTCAGATCACGGTCATTCTAATCGATGTTCTCTTGACCGGCTAGCAGTTAAATTCTAATCCATAGGGCTTGCTACGTGATTGTTTATTGAAATAAATCCAATTGCGCTAGTATTAGTAAATTTTGCTACGTACCATTTAGTTAGAGGCGTATAGCTCTGTGAGCAAAGATTAATTTAATTTAGGTTTAAATTTCTATTTAGCTTTAGTTTAAATTTATCTGATTGTTCATTTGAGGCCCAAGTGGGGTCTTCTACTTTTTGTATCCCTCCCGAGTTGGGAAGTGATTTGTAAATAATATTGATTTAATAAAAGAGGATTTTAAATCCCTTTCAAGTGCAGTTATTCTACCACTTAAGCACAGTATCTGCAACCAGAACATAGCTGCATTCAGCTCCCTGTTCCAGATCAGGACTTAAGGACTTTAAGGAGTTTCACAAAGATGTTTGCCAAGACTATGCACAGAACACTCAGTGCTGACAAACTGTACACATGATGCGAACAAACTTCAAAGTGGTGAACAAACTGTTTCAGATCTTCTTGGGGATGTAAAGTCTGAAAGTACTGAATATTCAGACTGTGATATGAAAAACAGAAATACATCTGAGAACTGCAGTGGAAAAGTATTTGACCCGGGTATAACTAAATGAAAAGCCTAACACTGAAATCCATTATAAACTTCAATTAGTGAAATTTAAAATTGCTGTGTGTTGATTTGTGTATATAACTTGTACATAGTGTAAATATGTGTTTCTTTAGTTATGTTATTTGTTTGTTTTATTACCTTTTGTTTGTATCGAATTATGCTTCTGATCAAGGATTGCACTGCCCGGGACGTGCAGTCCTTGGGAGGGGGCAGTGTTATGAAATGTCCAGGCGCTGTAAGATAGCTTCCCCGCAAAGCAGGTTTAGGGTTGCCAGAAAATGGCAAGGGAAGGCAGGGTTGCCACATTTGGTGAGAAATCGCCCATTTGGCGACAAAATTGGCGGTATGCTATGGACGCATGGAGAACCTTCTAAAACGAATTCTTCCTGGTTTAGCCCAGAACGTTCTCGAACACAAGCCAAAAGCTATATAAACCCTGCTGGTACGCGGAGAGGGAGTCAATTGAATCGGAGATCGGATCAGTTAAGAGTCAGTGCATATTCTAGCGCCGAGTTGGTCGTCGAGTACATTGAACCGAGTCTCTTACTGTTTCGCGAGACAGTGCACCGTCGAGTTTTACCTTAGAGTGTATTTCAGAGACTTTATGCTTGAAAAACGGGTCAAATTTGATATGCACGTTTCTTCAAAATGCAAGTTTTGGAGTGCTCATAGAAGAATAACATTCTTCTATCCTTCTCATGCAATCATGAATATCTTTAATGTGACATGCACCACAAATTGACAGTCTGATTGAATGAGCATTGCACACAGAGTGCTGAATGAAATCTTTTTGTCATTTTAGCTTGCATGCTGTTGAATATCCCGGACACAATAGTGGTTTCATCATAGTCTTGATCTTTCATGCATTCTAATTAAACAACTATGTTCAAATGTAACTAGTAGTGCAAGACTACACAAATCGATTTAACCTGGCACATTGACACAGAAACCTACACTGGCAGGATAATAATTCGGCAGCAAGAACGAAAAGCCGATATTTAAAGTTAACAGCTGGTAGAATTAACAACGTGGGCTTACAATAGCGAAAATATGCTCTAAATAAACTTTTCGCTGCATCAGTTTAAGAGATTTACACACTGGCGAGGAAGCGCGAGGAGAATAAGAAAATACAGAAAAGTCTGGCAAATTAAAATAACTATTAGTAAAAATAAATAGAAGGGTACAATTTTAATAAAATAATATTGAGAAAATTTAATTTTGTTAAAATTGTATAGTTCTATTTATTTTTACTAATAGTTATTTTAATTCGATAGATTTTTCTGTCTTTTAAATTTGCTAGACTTTTCTGTCTTTTAAACAAAATAATATTGAAAAAAATATATATTGATATCAAATACGACTTAGATATTAATGACTTAAAAAAAAAGACAAACATTCCTGAAACAATATTAAAAGCAAACACATTATGTATGTTACATGAACAATACCCTGAACCTGAATGGACTAGAGTATACACTGATGGCTCTAAAATACAAGGCGACACTGGGGCTGGTGTACACAGTAAACTCTTTTCCTAATGTACTCCTCTGGGACACTTCATGTCGAATTTTAATGCAAAGATCCTTGCAATCTTACTAGCTCTAGAAAACCTCAAGATAAAGATTGTTTCTCTAAAGCAATTATTCTAATCGATTCCAAAGCAATCATTCAGACTGTAGTTATAAATCATGATGCAGCTATTCAGATTATCTCAGAAATGAGAAAAACCTTGAACTTTCTTTATAAATGCAATAAAATAATCGATTTTCAGTTCATGCCTTCAAATGTAAGTATTGACGGTAACATAAAGGCAGAGTCACTAGTCAAGAGAGGAACACTTCAGACACAAGACAGCAAATCATTTCCTTCAGAGTCCCGTAAAGCGTACTTTTTAGAAATTCATGCTCTTAAATCTAACCAGACAGCAAAACATTCAAGACACTTGGAAAACGTGTTGTCAAAAACGCCGTAAAGAGGCTGTGGCAAACTTCAGACTGCAAACAAGCCACAATTGCATGGCACATTATCTTAATAAAGTTGGCATTCTTCCATCTACTATATGCAAATTTGAAATTCGGGCATCATGAATGCAGAGCATCTTCTTATATACCGAGAATTAGATAAAGAGACTCAAAAATGTGGTGAGGTAAATAAACTATACTGAAATGCCAGAATTTTCATGAACTCCTTGTAAAGACTACATCTCTTATGTTCCTTTCCTTGTTGTTTAAATTTTTAACTTTTTACTTTTGTCCCATATTCATTTGTTCTGGCTCTTACTTTAAATGTTTGTTATTTTTTATTATATATCATTGTTCTTGTGTGAAGCTTGAGCTGTTCTGTATGTTTGGAATGATTTTTCCAATAAAGCCATACGTAGCAATGTATTGAGAATATGACGCAAAACGAGTGGTAGGAAAGAAGGCTAAAGAAATAGCCAATATTTTTTACCTTATAGCTTAGTATAACGATATTTTCTCAAGAAGAGAAGAATTCCTGAAGTAAAGGGGTTTGGGTCCTAAAGGAATACAAGGGTCAGTTTCTTGTTTTTTTTTTTTTTTTATCTTTTTGTTTATTTTCAATAGGAACTTTAGCAAATGAAATCTCAGCTGGGGCTCGACTCAGATGTTTTAACAAAATAGACATATGTGATTTCTTTCAATAAGATAGAAACTAATCCAGAAAGACCACCTTCAATAAAAGATTAAAATAATGCTACCTTTAGTTTTTATGAATTTTTTTAAAAGAAAATATTTGGGGTGGGTTGCATATAGCCCTTCGCACACATCTTGGATACTCCATTGATGATGTGTATCATAAAATTACTATTATTTATACTTAACATTTTGCATCCAACCTTCGACTGGACCTTCGTTTAAGTTTTGTTTACGCTTCGTTCGTTATTTCATTTAAGCATCCTTCGGTAATCTTCGTTTAAATCTGTACTAGTTACATGTCGAGGCGAAAAGCGGTGGTCAATTAGAAAAAAATCAGAGGAGGTATTTTCGAGATGGCCAAACACCGCGTGATTTGACCCAACTTTGCCGCATAGTTTTTAAGCAAGGTCAGTAAAGATTAAACTGGGTTTTAGAGTTTCTTTTAATTGTCAAGCAAGATTAAGCTATTCCTAACACTGGCATTTATTACAAAAAATCAGGGAAACGAACACTCATGAAGGAGTAGGGACGAAGTCGCTTTTGAATAGAATAAAGTGTGACGTTATGAAAGGGCAATTAAACTTAAGATTCAGTAATCTTGTTTCAAGTGTCCAATGTTTGTGTAATTTTTACATGAATATACTTTCAAAACTTCTTTTTGAAGAAAATGTAAAACCAAAAGGAATAATCTTAATAATTCAGATGACAGTTAAAAATTCAAAGCTTATACAGTAATTAATTAAATAATTAAAAAAAATTGAAGTTTATTAATAGTTTTAAATTTCAAGTAATAAGTCATAATTATCAATCATACTTCAGACAGGGTTCATAATGTTTTCACAATAATCTAAAGCAATAATTACACATAATGGAAAATTGCCAAATTAGTAATGTGCATCAAAAGAAAACAGTAAAACAGCCTTCTGGTTTGCATTACAATAATGAGTTACCACACACATAATACTTTTTATGTATCTTTTAAATGTTTTTTTCTGTTTCCCATTTTATGTTATACTTCCCATGTTTTTATTTAATTTCCATTCTTTTTTTTTTCAGAAATACACATTTTACAATTTGAAGATATGTTAGACATGACAAAATGAAGATTTCCTACAAGTCCCATCTTCTCAGCTGCAAAATACTTCATGTTACACGAGTTTTTACATTTGTTCCTTTTAAATATTTCCGCCAGTGTACATAACTTCAGATTCACATAAAAATTATGAGTCACTGGCAGTATACATTGTGCGGCACAAAAACGGACGGAAAATTTTACTAAAATTTAATCAAAATAGGATAATTTTCCGTCGGTTTTGCATTTTTTGAACTAGGGGTATAAAACGTATGATATCATTATACCGAATGCCATTAAATAAGAGTCGGATTATGCTATTTTGGGAATTTTTGAAATAAAGGGGGAAAACTTCCAATCCGAAGCATTTTAAAATCGAAAAAACACCGTACTTTGGAAGAATTTTGCTTAGCCGCTTTGCATGTATTTACACGTATGGAAACAGAGACAACTTTGAGATAATTTCTTTTTATAAGTTTGAAATTTTTTTAAACTTACAAAAATCAAATATTTGTAACAACAGTAAATTCTCTTTTAAGGATAATGCCTATTCTTCAGAAATTGTCCTTGAAAGTTTTAGTATGCTTAGCCTTTTAGGAGGATCGTGATTTAACTGTTTTAGTCTTCCATCTTCAATCTCTCCAAGACTTGAAAGCTAGTGGAAACGAAATCTTGAATTCGATCCAGTTGGCCTGAAACACTACTGGTATCTTCATCGGGTTTCGGGGGTCTCATCTGACAAGCAGTATCGTAAAGTTTAGAAATCCATCTTTCGGTGTCGAACCTCTTGGCTTCTTCCCTTATTTTAGATGCTTCAGCTGCCTCCATCTGCAAGAAGTAATCAGTCAGATCCACATCTGTTTCATTTTTATTAACAATCCTACCAGCTACTTTCGTGACTTTAATGGAAAGTCAAGACATACTAATTTTTTTACACTGACTTTGTCTGGAGGCATGCAGTTAGAAAAGCTGGAATTCAATATCGTACAGTTTCACTGCTCTTTGGAGTGAATATACCATAAGTTTTTAATCTTAGGCTCAAATGATTATTAACTTAACATAACAGAGATTAAATACCACATACGCGTTTGGTAATATTCTTCCTTTACTTAAAACTGAGTGGAAGTCTCAAGACGTGGACAATGCTTAGATTCCGCGGACAACAGTTCCGAATGCTACACAATGATGAACACGGAAGTTTAATATGAATAACAAATAAATAATTGTGATTTTTACCTTCATAATTCCTTTCTTCCTTTCGAATCCCTACGCGACCCTGTTATTTTTTTCTCTGAAGACATTCCTCACAGGTTGCTTTTTAGTAGACAAATTGCCATTGGTTTTAAATTAACTGAATTTTACTTCAACGATTATCTTGCCAAGAGGACAATATTATTTTGCCAATTACTGTTTGACAAGCGATTACAGTTACTTTGCTCGTACAAAGATCATTTGTAGAGACATTAGGCAGTTTTTGAAAGCAGAAGAGATGAAAAATGAGAAATGCCCTGGCTGGGACTCGAACCGCGGACCTCTCGAATACACGCCGAACGTGCTGACCACTACACCATAAAGGCATGCTAGGTGGGAGGGAGAAATACCTCATACATTTAATGTAAAATTCCTGTCATGTATAATATAGTGCCACCACGATTCCATAAGTATATTTTGAAAGCAATTTTCAGTAGCATAGGCTTTAAATATCAAATTAACTAGGAATGAAGAGTGTGTTAAAACATAATCTTTATAGAAATAAAAAAGTTATCAGGACTGAGTGTTCTGTAAAAAACATGGTAAAGTCTGTACTAGGGTTCTTCTTCTCAGGTCCTGAACTGGAACAGTGAGCTGATGAAATGTAAGCTTTGTTCTGATGTAACTGCTGGGCTGGATAATAACTGCACGTGAAGGGATTTGAAATCCTCTTTTATTAAATCCCTCTTATTTACACACTTCCCAACTCGGGAGCGATACAGAAAGTAAAAGACTGCACTTGAGTCGAACTTAACAATCAAATAAATAAATTAAATCAAAGTTTAAAAGTTTAAATCAAAGTTTGCTCACAGAGCGATTCGCGGAGATTGGCCTCTACCTAAAAGGGTGCGTAGCAAGATATACTAATACTAGCGCACTTCAAATTGTTTTACAATGCAATCACGTAGTAAGCACTATGGCTTATAAATTTAAACTGCTAGCTGGTCAGACGAACGTTGAGCCGAGTGGCCGTGATCTGAGACTAAAGCTCTCTCACATTGAGAGGTTTCTACCTCTGGCTTAAATAGTACTTGGCTGTACTTCCAAATTAGCATAAGCTGAAAACGCGCGCTTCTTCTGACGGGAAGTTGAAACACAGAGGAGATAGAAAGATTTAAATTAGAATAAAACTTGGTTAGTTTAACTAAAACCTTACAAAGTTAATTACATTTCGCGACAATTAAGGTAAAGCTGTGCACGTCGTACGACGGTAGACGTCTTACCTTTTAAATATTAGTCGTAATGTCATGCCAACTGCTCCTCTTCCGTCAAAACGAGCTCCCCCCCACATCATGTTCTTCTCCCAGTAATATTTTCGAGGAAGATCGCGAAAAGAATATGATTCAGTGCTTAAAACGCAAAGTATAGGTACAAAACTTACGTGCTAGAGTTGGCAAAAAAATGAAAAAAATATTTTTATGTTCATTGTTGTAAGTAATTGTATAAATATATTAATTGAGAATAAGAAAGTTTTATTTAACTGTCCTATTTAACGTAGTGCGACTTAAGTTAGGTGGTACGACTTAGAATACTGGTTCTCTAAAGCGTATTAAGTTCGTGCTCAAAAATTTTATTAATTTTATCCAAGCGATTAGAGATTGATCCTTAAGGCTTTATACCTTAAGGCTTTTTTCTTAGGGAGTATGGTTTTTGCAACTTTACGCTACGTCAATTTGCTAACAGTTAACTCATCCACTTGTTTACTGCTTGCGTTTTTGTCACACCAGTTTCGCCTAGTTGGGAAATTCATGAAACCTTATTTACGAGAGGAATAGGTTTAAATCATTTTAATTATAAGTATATATTTGTTTCGTTTGTCGTTATGATGAAAAATTTGTCACGGATTTTCAATCAGCTACCGAGTTCAAAAATTTTCACACGCTCTTTGTGGATGGTAATACAATATCGGAAACCGATTTTTTCAAAATTTTATTTAGAATTTTTAAAATTTGATGTTTAAATGATTTTTAACACATGTCTTCGTTTAAAATAAAACGTTTCAAAATTTTACTATTTGCACCATCTCTTACAGCGGGAAAAGATCTTTTACACAAATTTGTATGAAAGCTGTAATTTAAATTCTAAATTTTGGGCGAATTTTTTTAAAATCGTTCAATGTTTTTGACGTGCATTATTTTAAAATTTCAACATATAAAAATGCATCGCATATTAACTTTTGAAATTTTTGCGTATTATACAACAAATACTTTGCCGTCTTTTAAAGCAAGAATTATAAAAAAAATATTAATTAGGCAGTTTTCTGTACTTATTTAAAACATATGCTGCAATCTGAAGCAGAAGGGATAAAATCGGTTCTTCCGGTTGTCGGAACGGCATTTTTAATGTTATAATGTCATTACGGCACATATTGCTCCTGCAAACATTTCTTTGCATTTACTATTTATTTCTTTTTGTTAATCTAAAAAACTATGAGTTTAAGGATCCTATGAGTTTAAAACTGATTAGCTTTATAAAGCTTCTCATAGATGTTTACCTTGTTCTTTTGTTTTAATAAAGTGTCAATTATTTCCTGTTCGTCTGGCACGATTATTAAGGAGATCACTGTGAACCTATAACTCACAATAGCATTTTAATTCGCCGTTATAAACTACAAACTTCTTTTAGTGGAAAAAGAATAATAGCTTAAAATACTATAGATTAAAAAGACAGAGTAATAAAATAAATTAAGAAATTATTAAAAATAAAATAATTTGAAAAAATTACTTTTCAGAATAGTATTTTCCCAAAGAATATTAATTTCTATAGAAGAAGCTAGTGATTATTTCGACAGTTTCAGATATTGGTAGCTATTTGAATGAACAGATTGTATACAATAAAATAACAACCTGCTGCTGCAGCTTCAGGATTTGATCTCTAACATTCTTAGTGGCGGATTGCAGGTTTTGAATTTCGGTTTCCCTAGCAGCTATGTCCAGTGGATGACTTCTACTCATCTCCGCAAGTTCTTTTCTGTCTTCCTTAAGCAGCGTCTCTTCTAATTGGCATCTTTCGTTTTCATTCAAGAGTTCTTGTTGCAAGATCTCAAGGACGAGGTAATGATTTACCAGTTGTTTCACACTATGGTAGTCCGATGAATCTTCAAAGAAAGTTTTATTTGAAATTAAATTCTATTTAAAAATCGGAACATTTCAGTTTAGACTGGGAAAGATGGTTTATTTGCAATAAATATAATACAGTAACTATGAATCCTTATTTGAACAAAGGGAAATTTCTTTCCAGTATTTATATTTCTTATTTACCACAAACATCAGCGTTCAGATCCCGATAAAGTCGTTAGATTATGATGAATGATATGAATGATATAACTAGAAATCTTTTCCCATTTTTTTTTCCTGATTGGCTGCTGTATTTGTTATGTAGAACATGGTATTCTGCGAACTTAGAAAGTTTTCGTTTGCTCTTAGCCGCGATGAACATACCATACTTTCCAGTCTCCTCAACACTCTAAACTCAGAACTACAACTAATAATTAGCTAATCATATTCAAAGTACATTTATTAAAGTTTGGAAATGCACTTCTACGAGTATGTTAGCATGTCTCAATACTTTCAAGTCATCCATTCCTCTTTTCTTGTTATTCTCCAATCCTAACATTACTTTTTCTGGTTGGACCTTTTTCAAAGTAGTTTAGGGTTGCATAGCATAGCTGCATTTTATTCTTGCTTCATTGGCCTCCACAAATGGCTGATGAGTAATAAAGA
Organism: Stegodyphus mimosarum; assembly: GCA_000611955.2. Classification (NCBI taxonomy): domain Eukaryota; kingdom Metazoa; phylum Arthropoda; class Arachnida; order Araneae; family Eresidae; genus Stegodyphus; species Stegodyphus mimosarum. Next base: position 115,908 of record KK117776.1, on the reverse strand, counting down.
AAGCTGAATGCTAGTAAGACCTGGCCTAGAACCCAGGCGAACGGACTGGTTGCATGAAGGGTTTTTGTGGTTTACTCCATGTGTAACGTGAATACGAATTTTCTCTTAGAAAGTGCTGCACGAAGGCATCCCTTATCTTAGACAGATAACCTTCGTGTGCTTTACAATATCCAAATAACTAAATCTAACATTCTTGCATCATGTAGTTTGTAAGGTTTTTATTTTAAGCTAACCAATTATTATGATCTTGATTTTTACTTTAATGTTTTTCATTCCATATTCCTACCAAAATCCAAATTAATTTGTTGCATATAAGCTGAGATTTTTGGATCTTAAGAGACAGAGTGTTTCTGGCATAGTATTACGCGGTTAGATTCTGCCAGTTATAGCTAAATGCAATTATCTCGTTTTCGCATGCTCTAGCAGCCGATACTTTAAACTAATGCGCAGTTAGAACATTTGAGCCAGCTTTCAGCTTAGCTTAACTGTTTAGTGTTAGACTACTGATAAATGTTTTAAATTTATTTGATTGCTCTTATTTATTTTGGATCGTAATAAGCAATGGTTATTTGTAACATAAAAGTTAAAGTTAAGTAAAACGGTTGTTTTAAATCTTTCTTAATTCTTGTCATGCTACCTCAGACATACCAAAAACTCGATACATGTCTGCTAAGGTTGTAGGTGTAAAGTTCCAGTATTAGGCTAAGTATAAATTTATCAGTGGCACTCTAATGTATAATAGACTATGTTGCAAGCCCGAGCAATTTTTAGCTGGACCTCCAAGATTCCAACTCCACCGGCAGCAAGAAGATAGCTGAAAGGATTTGGGTTTATAGCATCCATGAATCTACCACTTTTGATGGTAAAAGTGCGGTAATGAGCTTTTTGGAGCAACTGGAAACAAATTTCCGACTGCATCCTTTACAGAATTACAGAAGGTCACCATAGGAATCGCTGAGCTTCGAGTACATTCGCTTAGCTGGTATAAACAACCCGCTCTTGTGAAAGCATTTCCCTTGGTGAATGGTAGAGAAAAACTGGTAGTGGGACCTTTTAGTAAGTATCCAACTAAACGGTAAGTGACTTTATTTTGCGAAAAATATAGGTCGTGAACTTATTGTATGGAAAGAAACGTGATGAGGAGGTTATTCAAACAATGTAACCTAGGTTGGTGTCTCAGAGATTCTGCTGAGCTACGAAACACGGGTACTCTAGAACAGTTACTTAAATTGACGGTGAAGTGAACATTAGGCGAGTGCTAATGAATCCATGCCTTAGGCTATGAGCAGAGATCGACCAAACGTTTTCGCAGCGACTTAGCGAAAAGAAGGCCAAAGTTAAGGGGAATAGACGATTTGATACCCGGACAAAATTTTAGCCCGCTAATGGATATTGGTAAAATAAATCGCAAAATAGAAAAGTGGGGAAAGACAGGAAAACTCTAACCAAAGGTTCTGAAATACAGACGGTAAAGTCACCACAGAAACGAAAACATGCTTCTCTTATTCAACTAAACACAGAGTTGATTAAAATTTTGTTTTTCTCAGTCATTCAAGCTGTGTTAAATAGCATAACAAGAAATGCAAAACTGATCAGAGGACGCAAAGTAGTTTTTTGTCAGGAAATTAAAAAAAAAATCTGTTGAGTACACCCCATGACTTCCTTGCACGGAATAATAAATTATACTCATTTTTTCTTGACGCTCTGTGGCTAGGTTCACTTAACAACGTTACATTTCATTCATTTTATAACTGAGAATGCACAAAAAATTATATCATCTGAAGAATTATCTAATCGTTGCCACAAGTTCTATTCAAATATTATAATAAATCTAAAACGATGTATATAAGAAATTAAACCAAAAAAAAATGTTTTTCACAGACGATTTAGTATTTCTCATTCGATTAATTCAGTTCTCACTTTACGACAAGGCAAATATGCATAAAATCTCAAAATATCTATATTAAAAATTACGAACTATTTCTTAAAGACTTATTTACTCAAATAAATTCCAAAATGGATTAAACACGATTTAATTCGCAACAATGAAAGAAGACGTTATCTTTGATTTTCCGAAGTTTGGTTTCTCTAGATTGGCAACAAATCCACTTTTCTGCTAAGTTTCAAATGTAAATAAATATGGCTGCCATGGGAAAAATGATTAAGCTTAGCCACACTTAAACAACTTTTAAATTGTTGATAATTCTACAAATCTTGTATACAGATTTACTAAAGGCATAAAATGCACAATTTACCAGAATAAGAATATAAGAATAAACCAATATATAAAAGCAAAAAATGCACAATTTACCAAAATATAAGAATAAAAAACTGAGCTCATTGAGCCGAGTAACAGAGTATATATATATATGTATATATATATATATATATATTTATTCATTTTTGGTGCGGCCGATTGCAACCAAAATAGGAGGTGCACATGTACACATTATAGCAGTCACATTTACAAAATATCAACTTTCTGAGGCTACTCGTTTTTGAGTTATGCGAGACACATGCATACATACATACATACATACGTACGTACGTATGTACGTATGCCTGTACGTACGTACAGGCGCCATGAAAAAATATCTTCAGAATCCATTTTAAATCTGTTTTATATTTCTTTTGGTGGAAAAAAGAGTCCTTTATTCTGTCCTTACGTTCAGATATCAAGTAAAAACATCGTTAAATTGCATTCGATATCGGTCAAAATGGATATTTTCGTTGAAATATGATATGCAAAATTTTTTGCGATTACAATACTTCCTTTTTATTTCGTACAAGGAAGTAAAAATAAATGGTATAGCGTGTTTGGTGTAGCAGGAACGAAAGTGATAGCGGCCCAAAGGAAGCCGTGTGAACCCTTAGAGAACTAATCTGAAAGTTTAAAATGAGAACCAGAAGCCTGCTTTTGTTCCGTAGTGAGAAACTTGCAGGGTAAAAGTGGATTTTTTCTAAGGCTGGCTGGAGCGAAAATTAATTTTCCAAACCTACGGTGTAACTGTAGATGAACAAATTGGTGGAAAAAGAAGTCCAGCAGACGCGTTTTGGACTCAGAAGATTTGAACCCGGAAGAGAGAACTAAGTTTGACCAGTTGGTAAGAAATGTTTCAAACTTATTTGATGATGCCTCAGAACGCAGGTAGTTAAGTCACTGGGTAGAAACTAGAAATTTCTCCTGCCGTGCAAAATCCTACTGCTATCATGAAATCAAAGAGGAATTATAAACCTATAAGTGGCCCCTAATCTAGACCTGTAGTATACTATGCCGAAAGAAAAATAATCTGCAGCCACTGGCTTTAGAGCATGGCGGCGTTTTGCCATTGACTAAGTAAAACTAAACAGATTTCACGGTAGAAAAATCCTCCTTCTCACAGGGCGATCATTCGTCCCTATTCAGATGGTGTAAATTGCTTATATTGTACCCGTTGCTGTCGATAACGCATAGTAACTTCTCGTAAAACATTTATATCTGGCAGATAACGAAACAAAGCTTTTAACATTCCTCTATTTATGTGGTTCATACAAAATTTCAGAGAGAACTCTTCAGCTCATGTATGTGCTACAATTCTGAAAGCCTAATCATAACCATACCACAGCAGTTTTGCATTTCCTACAAGTTTAAGCTAATTGGCATGATTCTTTCATGGTGTTGCAATATCTATATACAAGAATATGTTTCTGCGATTATCTGTTTATCTGTGCAGTAAAACTATGTATATGTTATAAGGTACTTCTTCCGCCTTCTTAGCATGCCTTCGTGGTGTAGTGGTCAGCACGCTCGGCTTGCATTCCAGAGGTTCGAGTCCCGGCGAGGGCAATGCTCATTTTTCACGTGTCTCAGTATAAAAAATACCTAATATCTCTACAACGTAATAAATGCTATGTAACGTTCATTAAGTACTACCTTGTGAAAGAGGCTACCGCATGAGTGTTTGCTGACATCTGAAATTTGTGTTTTGTAGATTGGGTTGTAGACACATTACGTATTTTAGAAGCAAAAGGGATGAAAAATGAGCAATGACTTCGCCGAGATTCGAACCACGGACCTCTCAAATACGTTTCGAGCGTGCTGACGACTACACCATGAACTCATGCAAAGAAGGCAGGAGAACTACCTTATGCACTCACCCTTTTTAAACGGCGGCTGGATATTAGAGGACCCAGTCGCCAAATCTTGGTGTTGGAGAATCATCATCCACCACCTTTTTTTAGTTCCGGCATCATTGTACAGACATTAGGTATTTTAGAAGCAGGAGAGATGAAAAATGAGCAATGACCTCGCCCAAAAAATATGTTTTGTTAAGAAGGAAAACTTCGCTGCATCAGGAGTGGCTCCCTTCGAACGAAAAGGGAAACAGCTGCTCATGCGTGAAATATCTGTCGCCAAAAAGCGCCAGAGCTCGAAACTGATGTCGAAGTTCGAACAGCTTCGACGGTCACGTTTATCAAGGGTTTAAAGCTGTGTGACTCCATTTTTTTCCCTTCCATATTGATAGATATAAAATTAGACATCAAACTGCGATATGTATAATGCAAGTTCAACAGCCAGTGAAAGTGAAACTTCGCCTAATATTTCCTAGGTCAAAGAATGATTCATCTTAACCCGTGTTCCTCAATTTCCTATACACGTGGCTGAGGAGGAAAATCTCGGCCAGGTCCGGTACGTCACAAAGGGGAAATTTTCGCCAACAGGTTCCGTCTCCAAATCCCTTGGCGAATGTTTGCTTTTCTTTCTAGCGGCGTAGAAGACAAACTGGTTTACATTACGTCTATGGAGCCTTTCCTTCTTTGCCCTCGCCGGGACTAGAAAATGGACCTCTCGAATAAGCATCGAGCGTGCTGACCACTACGCCCTGGAGGCATGTGAAGAAGGCGGGAGAAATACATTATAAGGTGATTATCGAATGTATTACTATCGCTCATATCGAATCTATTACTATCGCTCATATCGAATCGTTAGTTTGAACTGGTGAAAGTGAAACTGAATGACTTTCTAGAATCAGCTTCTAGTAAGTTCTTGTAACATATAAATGATTTCAATAAAGCGTTAATGTAAATTTAGTTCACATTTTGCTTCATTTAGTTTATATGTGGGAAGTTGCTTTTTTGATATACATTCTCACCTAACAGAACACGAGCTACTTAGCACAGAAATTTAAAGTACAAACTGTAAATAAATTCGGCTTGTAGAGGACCGTAGGATTTTTGAAGTAGGAAACGTGAAAATTTAACTGCGCTTTCGTCACAATTCAAACCACTGATCGTCCGCTTGCTAGCTGGGTGTGCCAATCGCTTACATCACCAGAACATATGTTATGATCCCTTATTTTCTTTCTTCTGAAAGGCCACTGGTAAAACACATTAGACTCAGTTGATCAAATCCAGATTGCGACTAGCTAATGTGTATCAGATTTTAGTCCAGACGCCTCTGTAGATATTATTATGTTTCTTGGAGCCGGAAATTAAAAAAGAAAGCCATCTGCTCACTGAATAACGGATCTTTCAGTTGCTAACCTGTCCAGTTAGCAAATGTACAATTACTTACACCAGGACAAAGTGCATTACCCGTTGACCCATGGCACATCGCTAGTATCCCTCATATACTTTTAGGTACTTGTATGTTTATGGTGCAGAGAAATGTGATAATTCTTTGCAAGCTAGTAAATAGCAATTAGTTTACATGTACTTCTGATAATACTAGTTCTAAATTTTCTAAATTAAGCGGCAGAATTGACTTAATGTAAGGGAGCTTGCTGCTATAGCTTTGAGTCTGTATTTTTTATTCCACAGGAGGCATGAGGAGTTGGATGTTTTTAAGAGGGCAGTATCTTTCCAGTATGAGGGTAGTTAAAATACAATCGAATTGAAAACCTTCTCGAGAATTTGGGGATGGAAAGACCCTTAAATTCATGTTCCACGCTGTTCTCTATTAAAAGCTGTCCAGAGTTTCCTTTATAGGAGTGTAAAATCGGTTGCCTCTTGTGATGCACAGCTGGTAACGTTTTCGATGAGAATGAGCAATGAGTAATTTCGGACGAATGCTTAACTAGCAAGTATTCGGCTATTAAGGGAAATTTTTTCCCTAAGTTCAGGAACATTTGTGTGTGCTCAGGCGTCACACCAGGCTTCTGTTTGCTTTTATGATAACACCAGCCTTCCGTTCGCTTTCTTTTTAAGAGAAAAAAGTTGGCGGTTTGAGCCATTCAAAACATTTAGATAAAACGAATTAGTAAAGAAATTCGTACGACGAATCGCATACTAGGATTTCGCCTTTAATATGCAATTTTACATGCTGCGACTGACTTATAACTGCTTTAAGTTAATAACATACGAATGAATATCTTTTCGCCAAAGGTGACCAGACCTAAGAGATTCTTCTCACGACATATCCGTAAGGCTTAGTTTGAGCGTGTGGGAGGAACTGTTTCAAAACTATAACTTCTGAAAGCTCAACTGTATGTTGAAGCAAATAATAATAAGCAATAAAAAAAGTGTGTAACATGACTAATTTGCATGAACAGAGTTTTGGAAGGTAAATAGAACACATTTTCTCTCCTGAGGGAAGTAAGATGATGAAAATGAAACAGGTGCCTACGTGAGAACAACGAAGAGAAATTATTTAGCCAAAAGGTAAAAAACGAAAACATTGTGCCTTTCAAGTTTCTTTACGTTACACCGATTTATTACTTATTATTAGCAGCTTTAAACTCTACTTTAAGCTTTATTTATTATTAGTAACTCTTTGATGGATTCTTTTAGTCTTTTAGGTACTTATGTGTTACAGCAACCACGTTAATAGAAGTCACTAAATTTTCAGAATCTGCGAAATTCTGGCAACCATGTAGATAACTATTCTTCAGGCAACCATGCTCATACTAGTCCTTCAGTCAGGCAACCTAGCCATTTTTGTATGCATTCTTTTTGTTGTATTTTATGTCTTAGCCGTTTTCATAGACAAATTAGGATATTTTTTGGCTTAAACTCAGTTTTAAAATACGCACTTGTGGAACGTATCAGCAGTGGAAGAACCTAATATAAAATTTCTGTAGCATTACAAGATTTTGCGGCAAAGTTGCTAAAAGAAACAATGAGACGATGCGTTTAACCGAGGTATGTGGGATGTAGAGTTTGTTTAATGACCTGATGTTTTTAAAGGGAAAGCCGATTGCTGTGCACATGGAGAGAAAAGCAGCTCTAAAAATTTACAAAATGATTTGGCGAAAAATATAAATGTTTTGTTTTATTTCTTTGATGGTACTTTTGGCTAATATTCCATAAGCGGGGTATTGGCATCAAACTATTTTGGCCTTCAAAATTCAGAAAAATTTTTTGGCGGCAATCAGAGCACTACGATGGAATTTTTGAACGAAAGCAGAATAATAACCTTTAAATCTTGCAGTAGTGAAATGCCTTTATTTTATGTAAATAGAATAGTAAAATGAGATGATAAAATGCTAGATGAGTAAAACAAAGTCCGTCAGCTTTGCAAGTAAAAACATAGTCCTGTCTAAGTAACTCATGCTAAAATAGTATAATGAATAATAAAATAATAAATCACGTAACACTTTCCTCGGAATCCAAAATTGTCAACCAAGTAAATATATTCAAACTCACTAACAACAGATGCATCATAAACTCACTAAAATATACAAGTTACTATCGTGAACACGCTAAAGAACTTTCGTTCAAAACTTTAAACATTCCAGATCTTTCAATTGCCACATGTAAGAAACAAAACTAAAAAAAAAAATAACAGACCCGAAAAACATTAACTAAATAAAATTAAATGAAAACATTCAGAAATTATAAACTTCACGTCATCTAAAATCCAACATTCTCCCACCAACAACAGCTTAACTTCCTGCAAATATTAAATAATAAAACTTTTAAAAACAAAGGCGGTATTTCAAAATTAAATTAAAAAAAAATTCTGGCTACACTACACTCGCACTCATTACAATCATCGAAATGAAGCTGTAGGTTTGCCACAGGAAAACATACAGCCGGATACCACAACCAAATCAAAATGAGCCAAAGTAAGAATTCTCGCCAAGTTTCGCGTTCACTCCGATTATGGAAGATTAACCGTACTTTTCCATTATGCCCTTGCTTTGAATTTTGGAATCTTGTTTTTCTAATGGAAGAGTACTTCCATTTCCATTTCTGTTTACCGATATTATCCTGGGCCTAGCTTACATGGATTGCAGGCTTTTTGCGAGTTGTCTTCCAATAGTAGTAATCCCTTCTGGAAGTAGAAGAGTCATAGAAGATATGTGCATAATGCAAAAGTCTAGTGTATGTGGCGTTATCTATAAGCCATTCTTCTAACTAGAAATCTTTTATAATTAAAACCCGGCCAAAATGAGTAGCAAGTGCGTAACGAAAAGTGATCACTTAATGCATTATACGATCCTAATTTAATAATTAGACTTTATATTTTAAAATTCTAAAGAACGTTTTCTTTTTATACATTGATAATATTTGTCGATTTATAATAAATAAGGATCGTTTGGGAATCTTTTTAAAAAAAAGTCGTGAAAACTGCCAACTTTTATCTTTTCATCCGTAAAAAAAGACCAGATGGCTTCAATGTTGTGTTAGGTACCCACTTTTTATCACACTGAAAAATATTTAATAAATGTTTTTTATCTGGAGAGGGAATAAACAACTATAAGGCAGTAAAAAGAGATCTCACAGCAAAGTATCCTTTCCAGGGAAGCTTTCGTGGGTTTGTAAACCTGCATTAATTTCTCTAAAGCATTTTTTCGTAAAGATAAATTTGCATATTCTTCCGATAAAGCAACAAGCTCCTTGTCAGCATTTGCAGCAATGTTTTCCAGCTTCTCATACATATTTTCAGCGTCTTGTTTTAAATAGAAAACCGCTCTAAGAAAGTCTTCTATTTGCTGTACTGATTTGATGAGTATGTCTTCTCTTCGATGTAGTTCTTTTCTTACCCGTTCCGTGCTCTCCATTTTGTCATCGAAAGAAGAGCGTATATTGCGAAGCTCATCTTCTAACTTGTCTGCAATATCCCTCTTTTCCGCAAGCTTTTCTTGAGCAGATGAATCAAGTTTCACAGAAAAGGCTGCTGAGGATATAAGATCTTTTTCCTGCAATACCTGAGGTTGTTTGACAAATTTTTCAGATTTTTCAAATTCTTCTTTCAAGATTCGCTTGCGATGTTCAGATATTTTTATAAGTTCTGACATTAAGCCTTTCTCCAGAATTTCAAGTTTTTGGTTTAGCTCTTTCATGACAACGTCTTTAGGTTCCATTATTATTTCAAAAATACCGTTACAACTTTTTAAAAGGCGGTAAGCTACTCAAAAAATTAGAAATAGTAACTAGGAATTAATAAAATAAAACAAAGTTTCCTTAATTTGTTTCCAGATATGTTTCAAATCAACGGTCAAGAAAATGCTGCCGATATGAGGATGTTGCCATTTAAAGTTACGAAATTTAAAGAAGATTTAACTTTGAGAAATAGCGCAATGGATCCATTTAAATAATTTTAAAAGTTTACGGGAGCAGATTGAAAATTAATAGAAAAAATTAACCTTCCAACACTAAATTTTGACTCGTATATTTTAAATAACCAAATACTTACTTTAGAAGGTTATACAAATTAACAGAAATTATTTGCATACAAGATGTCTCACACTTCGTTAAAAGATTAAATTACTAATACAAGTTGAGTAATTTTAAATTCTCCAGAAATTCTATTTACATTTTCGTTAAATTGTGCTTCAGTATGTAAATTTCATGTTAATCTTCAATTGCGAGTTAAGATTTGGTGCTTTTTCGTTATGCGCTTGCTGTAGGATCAAACTATTCTAAACGGGCTCCCGCGCATCTAACCAATATTTAACAGCTGTCGAATCGTTTAAATAAATAACTATGATACCCATTAAGGATTAATTTTTTTAATGGTGGGCACTAGCCATTTTTAGGCTTTCGCCATTAGTAAGACCAGACGTGGTGGTCATTTTATTATGGAGGTCCCTAATAGGCGACCACCGTTACCACCTATGAGGGGACATCCATGTCTTCTCCGTGATTCGAACACGGGCCCCTTGGATTAAGGATTAGATAACATTTAATTCATACCAAAAGAAGTTCTACACCTTAAAATATTAAAATCAACATTCCTGTATTGCCCAATCGCAAGCACAAACGAAGAGAAAAAAAAGTGCCTTTAATTACTTCATTTTTTTCATAATGTTCGAAATGAATTCATCGATCGCTTCATTTCAAGTCTGTTGGAATAGTGAGGCTAGTTTCTAACACCTGTCCTGTACTTTTGTATGTGTGTAGATGATGGAGAGATCTTAACGTCTAAAAATAAACCAAAAATTCTCGGTTTGTAAAACATCCCATATTTTTTGTTGTTGTTGATTTTCCTTCGGTTTGACGAAGTCAGACGAGGTCCGAAAGACCGTTGACTCTAAAGAAGTCGAGCAGAAGGAGGGGATTGGAGTAAGTATCCTCCCTTGAGAGGCCCAAGCAGCCTAATTTTTGCTCGGCAGACGCCTGATGTTCTCCGCACTTGAACATGTGTTGAAAGAGAGGCTCATAATATGACCGCTGGAGATAACGTGAGAGCACAGTTCGGGAGCTTCTGTCACACTCAAGGGTTAGAGTCCAGCTTGGTTTGCTGACCAGATATCAGAGATGGGTGAGGGCACCAAACACACCACCATGATTTGTGATGTTTTCAGTTAATATAATAATTCCAGATAGGTAAGGGCTGTAGAGGAGGGAGTTAAAAGACAACAGCCCTCCTTTGCTGGTTTGCCCCTCCATTCCATATCTACCATCACATAATCTAGAGGAGAAGAAGACTGTCACATTTTTCTAGGCAATGAATTTTAACAGCAAACAAATAACGCAATTATTCCATTTTATTGTTTATTTTATATACCAACGGGAAAGTTTTAAAGTTCTGAAAACGCACTTATATACACTGGTGTGCAAAAATTAAGGACGAGACGGTTTTTTCAATATAACTTTGTACAAAAGCTTTCCAAATCAACACATTTAATACCGTAAGATCCCCAATACGTAAGGACATGAGTAATGTAAGCAACACTTACTAAAAGAGAAATCAGAGGGATAAAAAGAAGCTTTATTGAAAAAGTAGCATGGAGCGCAATGCGACTGAAGGCCGAAACATCCCTGTGATGGGTGTCCAGCAAGAAACATCCGGTCTTTAATAGGGGATATGATCTCCCCTGACTGCTAGGCAGGTTTCACATCATTTGTGCATGCTGGATATGTGGTTGTTAATGAGCTGTTGAGACACTGCTGCTCGTTCCTCTTGTAGCACCAATCGCAGTTTCGGAATCGTTACTGGCGATAAGTTACGTGCTGCCACGGGTCTCCCTAGTAAGTTCCGTACATGCTTGACGGGATTTAGATCCAGAGACCTTGCCGACCAATCCATGTGTTCAATATCTTCACTCTCCAACAGCTCTTCGACAGTAACTGTGCGATGAGGTGGAGCGTTGTCGTCCATGAAGAGGAACTGAGGACCCATAGCCCTTGTGAAAAGACGCATGTAAGGAAGAAGAACCTCGTTACAATAGCAGTCCCAGGTGACGAACCTCCTTGGGAGATATGAAGGTCGGTCCGGCTACCAAGCATTATGTCTGCTCGAACGAGAACTCCGCGACCTCCAAAACAGTCCCTTTTGATGATGTTGAAGGGGTTATTGCGTGTTCCCCGCTCTGTCCAGATGTGTATGTGTCTAGAATCGCAACTCAGACTAAATCTGCTCTCATCTGTAAAGAGTACTCGTCCCCATTCATTGTCTCTCCAATTCCGGTGTTCCCGGCACCACAGAGAACGCCTTCTCCGATGGGCAGGCGTTAGAGGTACACACCGTACAGGGCGTCGTGCAAACAGACCACCACCGTGCAGTCTTCTGGCCACGGTAAAACGCGATATCGGTCGTCCAGTCGCCTGTGTCGTGTGTCTAGCGATTTCTCCCGCTGTCTGCCGCCTGTTTCTTCTGGCCTGTAAGGCAATATACCGGTCATCTGCGGGTGTGGTTCCTCGTGGACGACCACTACTAAACCCCCGGATAGCTGTTCCTGTAGTTTGAAATTGTCTCCAAAGTCGTGAAACGATGCTGTGAGCAATTCCGAACTCTGCAGCCACACTTGTCACACTGCGGCCTTCCTCCAACTTCCCAATGATTCGACCTCGGGTAAAAGCATCCAGATGTCGTCTAACAGATTGATTATTCGCCATTTCTCGCTGAGGCAGCAACTCGGTGTGATTTTAACTGCTATACGGCGTGCAATCTCTTTGCCAGAAATACTGATCTTACACCGACAACATGCTTTATACTACTCAGACACTCCCCCATTATGTCTACCTGCTTAATTGCGCATGTGCTACCGTACATCACCTTACTTAATCTCCTGATTGGTCTTTCTGTCCGCTCTGCCTCTTCGTTCAGCTGATATGCTAATTTTTCGAATTCGTCCTTAATTTTTGCACAACAGTGTAATGCATTTATTACTTTTAATCGGGTAAATATATCACCAATAAATCCAAACAAACGCAACTGATAAAAAAACCATTAACTATGTGGAGAATCTCCACCAATTCATGTGGCGGCAAATATAAGCAAGTCTGAGAAAATATTTTACTGACCTTACCAACAACTAACATATTAAGCAGAACCTGATGTAAGAAACAACTACTGCCATTATCTTGTGGGGTTCCACCCTTTTATCTAACAACTAAATATGGAGGAATCTGATGAACAGTTAAGTGAATATTTGCTTTAGTTCAGGAACAGATACGCAAACTCGGGAAAGGTTAATTACTCTTTATTGATCAAAATAAGAATTAACAGGTGGTCCCATTCTCAGGGCGTACAGCAAAGCCTCAACTTGGGCTTGAACTCAAAATAATAAGAAATAAGCCTTAACTAATGCTTAACTAAAGAGATGGCCGAAGCTACAAAATTCTAAGTACTAGTTGGCCCCTAAATATCGAATAATTTAGCGAAGCTATCAAGAGCCTGTAATGTGGCTGAGCGTAGTAACAACTCAAAGAGTCGTAGCCAAAAGGTAAATGCACGCTATTCAGAAATCGTAATTCTCTCTAAAGTCAACGGAACTTCGACTTAAATAGTACTCTTACTCATTTGCATTAAACGCGATTCTAATAACACATTCTGGTTAGAAACTGTAAGCTGAAAACAGAAGGGACAGGAAAGTAGCTTAAACTAAAGATAACTGTTAAAAACTTAGGATAAACCTTACAATCTGATAAATGAACTTTTGATTCTATCTATCGTTCCAATAAGATTACAACAAACGTTAATGGAGGAATCAAGTTGCAATAAACAGATAAATCCACTTACCCGAGTATGAGTTTTCAACTTTAAAAGTTTCCTAAATGTAATTATTTGCCCATGGAAACAGAAAATTTAAAGACAAATCGAATCAATTTTTAATATAGTAGGATATCAAAAGTGACATCGTTCCTGATTTCCTGCAAATGGCATTTTTGCCTTTAAAGTAAGACTCGCGTGCATTTCTTTCCTTGTGGAATTTGCCGCCATTTTCAAGAGCCAATATAGACATGCTGTAAAGAAAAATATTTACTGATAAACAGATTGAGGATTTTATAATTTGTTTTATAAGGAATTTCTCCAGCCTTCTTAGCACGCCTTCGTGGTGTAGTGGTAAGCACGCTGGGCACGTATTCCAGACGTCCGTGGTTCGAGTTCCGTTGAAAGCATTGCGCATTTTTCATGTCTCCTGCTTTCAAAAAATACCTAATGTCTCTAAAGTGGTGCCCGAATTAAAAAGGTGGTGGATGATGATTCTCCACCACCGGGATTTGGCGCCTGGGTCCCCTAATCTCCAGTCGCCCTTTAAAAGGTGGAATATATAAGGTATTTCTTTTGCCTTCTTAGCATTCTTTCGTGGTGTGGTAGGCGGTACGCAGAAATGCCTTACAGTGTAACCGACAATTCATTTCATACGTTTGAGAGTTCTCGTGTTCCCACTGAAAGAGAATCCTACGACAGTCGTAAATACGTTACTAAAACTTTCTATTTGCATTAACAGAACCAGGTTTGCACACTTTTATCTCCTGGTTTTCGATAAGAAATAGATCTTTTTTTTGTTGTAGTCATTTAGGTAAACTCATGCTTCTTCAAGAGTCACAATATATTTCTACTTATCTATTGCTAAATAGTTTTCATACACATTGCTCTGCTTTGATCCATATACCTTGGTACAAGCTGGTAAATATTATGTTCAAAATAGCTGAAACAACCTTCTATTTGGCGTACATTTACTAAAAATTTACTAAAAACTCTCAATCGATTTCGAAGGCAGCTACAGGTCCCTCCTCATCAGGAGAACAAAATATCTAGAAAGGGAAAACAACCCCAGTAACGGGTAGAACCACGCGCAAGGAGGCAACGCCATCTATCGGCAAAAACAATAATCAAGAATTATGTTAATAGAATTTTAAAAGTTAGGAAGGACTGGATTAGACTTAAAATCATTCACTAAACATGCTAAATCTTTGTGAATATGATAAGCCTCAAGAAAATTCAATTCACCAACGGAAGAAGCCTTTTGGATAATTTTTGCAGATCCAAAGTCAAAATTATGATTAAATTTCCAACTATGATACCTATTGAAGACTTGTTAATTTCGCCCTTTCGGACATAAGATTCATGTTCCTTGATACGAAACTTTAAAGCTCTTTTTGTTTGACCAATATATCTCAATCCACACTGACACTATATACTATAAATTCCCCAAAAATTAATTTCGCTTCTATTCTAAATATTATTTTTTTTAGTTGTAAATCTTAATTTATTATTTATTTATTATTCCTTCAGATATATTAAAAGAATTTGCAACTGATTTCTGCATCGGCGTGTTTTCTCTTGTTACCAGTGCTTTAACTTTAGAAATATTAGGAAAAGTACATACATTTTTTAGCTATTCGTTTTGAGTCTTTTTTCCATGTGCAAATAACGATCTATTGTTTTTCGGTTTCCGATAAAAAAAGTTGCTTATTTTTTGCACTTAAAAGTCTTATTACCATGCGTTTCATAACATGTTTTCTAATTGCGAAATAGAAATATTTCTCTTCGGGATGCGCAGAAACATATTCTTCAATCCACAGCTTGTTCACGTGCGACATTTTGGAAGAAAAATAGATTTAAGAATAGCAGACAATATTTCGCATTTGAAATAATAAGCTGGTGCCAAATTTTTATTCCAAAACATTTGCATTTTTAAAATTCTTTATAGAAATCGTTCTAAAAATGCGTAAACACCTTCCTGTATATCCGTACATCTATATCTTCTATTTATTTTTTTTATCTTCTTAATTAATTATTTACTCATTTTAACTTAATTATTAACTTTGGAGTTTAAATTTTTCAATGTACTTTATTTGTTCCGAAATATTACTTGTTCATGTACTGCATGATTCTTCTTCTTCATTTTCAGTTTTCATTTTACTGCCATTTAGCTGTTTTAATGATCTAATTTTAATATTTTTTGTTTTATCACATATTAATGAATTTTTATTTTTTGACAATCATTCTAGAAATGTATAGGATAGAATTCATTAATTCATTCACTGTTCGTAATTAATTTTGTCCATTTAATTTGTTAAAATCTTTCAAAATTTCTAAAATATTTTTCGTGAGTTAACTGAACAGATAAGGATTGCAGTTAATGAAAATACCTTTCATTGATGATATTATATAAGTAATTTAATGTCTATTGATTTTGCTAATTTTTATTTTTATATTACTTCTGTCTTTGGATTTTAAATTCGGGTGAAATTTGGGAATTGTTTTCGTGTACTGATATGAAATATAGGTATTTTCTTCAGTATTCTCGCATTTGCAATTTCTTTGAAATTTATTTCCATTCATTGCATATGTTAATTTTGATTATATGTTTGCATATTATTATTACTGCTATTATTCTTATCGTAATACATTTTATCAATGATAGATTGGCTTTGAGTGAAGGTAACTCACATTCTTACATTAGCAAATGTTTTTTTCAAACTTTTAAAGCAAACACAAATCCTTATATCTATATTTATCTATGTGTCTATACATATTTTTTAATTTAATAACAATAAAAATTACAAACGTTGAAATATTTGGATAGATAGCTGATATTCTTAAAATATCTAATAACGACAAGAAAAAAGAAAAAATTCATTTTGGGGATTAGAAATGTAATATATAAATGCCATATGTAGTTTCATTTTTAGTTTTAAACGTGTTTTACTTTTAAAAATTAATTATATTACAAAAACTGTAGGCCAAAATATATTCATCACTTTAAATGATAAATATAATCAACTGATCTATTCGGTTGAAATCTGTCTGATAAAACATTTTCTGATATCAAACTCAGTATTTTTATCGCTTACGAATTGTTTTGAATTTAATCTGACGTGCTTTCGAAGGTGACTAATAGGAAAAAAAAAAAAAAAAATTAAAAAAAAAAAAAAAAAACACTATACGAGTCATATTTGTTGCAGTGATCATGTGAAAAACTACATTAAGGTTTTTATGCAAAATTCTCTATCTTATTGGTGGAAAGTGGTGTAACTCAAGCTGTAAATAATAGTTCATATCATCGGGTTACATAACCTGGCAAGAAATTAAAAAATGATAAAATGAAAAATTGCATATGATTTTATCCTGGAAATTTATAAAAATTACCTGATGTACAAATATAGGAAATCTAAAACCAATTGAGTACAAACTTTGCAGTAACTTTGTTGTCTACTTGGTTTAGGTGACACTGTACTCGTCAGCACCAGTTATATCAAAGTTAGTAAGTTTATTACTACTGTTATTTGATTTCTTCGTTCGAAAAAGTAGAATTTTGCGTATGTTCATGCTTATTTTTATTTTAGAAACAAGTTTTTGATTAAATATTTTCACTTTTTAAAAAGATATTTAAAACTATTGAGGATTTTATCGGCCAGACGTAAGTAATTTTTCTCTCTCAATCAAAAACACAGCATTTTTACCTCCTTAACCAAACAAAAAGAAAACTGCAAACGCGAAAATTTCAAATTTAAACGGAAATATCCATTCTGAGCGGTCCCGAATCCATCTTGACTATTCTTTTTTTTGTGTGAAGTCTGAACGTACGAACAGAATGGACTCTTTATTCCAAAACGAGTTGCAAATGGATATTTTCGTGACACCTTTACGTACGTATCTCGAATAATACAAAAACGGCTAGACGTAGAATGTTGATATTTTGTATGTAGGAAAACCGGCTTTTATTTTTGAAATTGTTGATCACAGTCATATATTTCCAGTTACAGAAGTGTTTTAAATGGCGAAAATATTCCTGTTTTGGCAATGTCAAATTAGAAAAAAATAATTTTCTACAAATAACAAACTCTAAATTTTAATGTGGTCTCCGGCTCCTACACTTATATCTGGCAAACTTTTATACTCGTTATGAAACACAAAGATACAAGAAGCTTGACTTCCATACGACAAAAATTTACCGAGATATTTATTTCAAAATCTGCTGTTCTTGATGTCATTTTCAACTTGTCTTCAGTCGTTCATTGATTAAATTGGAATAATTCAAGGAACGAAGTTAGTAGTAACCGGAGGTAAAGTGCAAGGCAGAAAGAAGGACGCATTCACTTCTTCCATGTGTCGATACTGAGCGCACCATTTATAATTATTATCTCTCTCAGTATATCTCTGGTCATGGACCGTACCCAAAGTACTTCTATGAACGAAACCTTTCAGAGACTGAAATATGCGTTTGTGGCAATCCGGGTGATCCAGACCATTATTTATTCCAATGCCCAATAACAGCGGATCATCATATCCGCCATCCTACAGCACCAGGAACCGACTTCAAACGCTTCCTGATAAAGCATCGGAAAGTTCACATTAATATAAAAAACGTAATTGACACACTTCATCGGCACGGCCTGGAACTGTGTGCACCATAACTGATATAAGTGCTTCTTCTTCTCCTTCTCTGGCACAAACGCCAGTTCTCCAATGGGGTGCCATTATAGATTATCTTATGCAATAGAATATCTTAATGTATCAAGGACAGTACTGATTTAGCACCTACACAATACGACCACAGTTATGCACATCAAAAAATGGCATAAGTGGTACTGGTAAACTCTACTGTATGTATGTACTATGACTCAAGCCATGAACTTTTCATGAACTGTGAACCATCTATGAACTGCAACTCCGTACTGACACTGCCCACTGTGCATACCCATTAACTTAAACCGACAACACCCACTATGCAATTCCTAAATATGTATTACACTGTCCCAAATTACATCACATTAATACCACATTAACTTAACCAAGATATTTATGTTTAATGTTTTTCCATTCAATTCTATTTGTTTATTTGTGTTTATTTGTGCATATTTATTCATATTTATACTTCACCTTTAACTGCAATGTATGGTATTGTATTGTAATGTCATTGTCACCAGCAACAGTATCTCCCGGCCATGCTCTGTACCACAAGTTATCTATGCCCTGATGATAACTTTTCAATTAACACTGATGGGTGGCGTAAGTACGCCCCGTGGAGGTGTTCTTCTCAAGACGGTTAGTCTGAAGGGGCCACACCAGTTCTGCCAATGGCGATGTGTTGGTGCTTCCCACACTTAGTCCTGTCCTGTCCTACTGTTATTCTAATTCTGGGATAACTATTATCCTTGAAAAATGCCTTATAGAATTCTATGAAACAAATAACTGTTAAACTTTTGGTAGAACCCTTTAGAATTATGGTTTAGAACCAATTTCGTTAGAACCCGTTTTATATAAACTAAGTCAGAGATCTATTACAAAATTATACAGGATTTTAGTTATAGTTCCTATAAATTCATGTATAGAAATTTTCTCTGTCTCTCTGTGTATATTCTATAAACGTAAAGCATCTGTGCTTATATATATATATTTTTATAAATACATAAACTTAGGGCATTTAAAGCATCTAATCACTTAAAATTAACCATTTAATTTTAACTATAGATGCTTTAAGTTTAATTTACTTCAATCCTGCAGCTTTAGCGCAGGACTGGTTAAATTTTTTTGTTTTTAAATTTGGGGCATTTTACTATGTTTCTTTATATATATATATATATATATATATGTATAAGTATCCTATAGGGATTTACTCCGAGATTCTATAAAAATTTACACAGTTTATAAGGTATTTCTCCCTCCTTCTTAGCATGCTTTCGTGGTGTAGTGGTCAGCACGCTCGGCGCGTATTTGAGAGGTCCGTGGTTCGAGTCCCTTCGAAGGATTGGTCATTTTCCATGTCTCGTGCTTCGAAATAACCTAAAGCTTCGACAGTGGCGCCCGAACTAAAAAAATAAAAAAGGGGGTGGATATTGATTCTCCACCACCAGGATTTGGCGATTAGGTCCCCTAATACGCAGTCGCCTTTTAAAAGGAGGTGTGCATAAGGTATTTCTCCCGCCTTTTTAGCATGCCTTCATGGTGTAATGGTCAGTAAGCTCGGCACATATTCGAGAGGTCCGTGGTTCAACTCCCGGAGAGGGCATTGCTCATTTTTCATGTTTCCTGCTTCGAAATAAGCTAATGACGCTTACCAGTTTCTGAAGCTTTTATATGCAAAATCATGAGTAAGGTGTATAGCGTCAATTAAAGGAATTCTACTGGAAACATAACATCTATTTCACAGAAAACTGGACCATAATTCTAAAGCTTCAAATCAAGTTGTTTGTTTTAATTTTGCTCTATAGAATATTTTCAGCAAACTTTTGAATATTTCACAGCATTACAAAGGCAGCAAAATTTTCTTTGGAAATTAAAATGAATAAATTAAAGTTTCATATCTGAATAGAATTTTTTAACCTAAATTTGCTGAGAGGATCTATGACATAAAGGGGAGGATTGGAAACGTTTGTAACATATGTTAATTTTTTCCTAGTAAAATTTTTATTATTGTTTTGGGTTCAAAATATTTAAATAATAATAAATAGATCTTAAATAACAGTGAAATGTTATTTAAATTAGAAAGCTATATATCTTATCCGGGGTGTATATTCAATAGTTAAAGACCTTAATTTCAGGAATAAGATTTTATAATTAACAGCATAGATATAATCTTTTAATTAATTTTATGATTTAAATTGATTTTATGTTTATACAAGATTTAATTCTTACATTACACAAGCAGTATTTATGTGTACAAAGGAATACATAAATTTAGAAGCTAAAAAGACGTTAAGTTAGAGGAAAAAACGAAAACTTCCATTCAAAAATTATTCAGTATTTTAGTAAAAAAAATCAAAAAAAAATCTGAAAGCTTTCAGATTTTAAATAACGTCCAAAGGGACGTTTTTTAACGTTTTGTGTGTTACCTTTATTTATTAAATATCATGTTCTTCGCACTTGAACCATAAAATTCAGTTCAACAGCAATATCGCAAAATAATTTTAAAATGAGTCTATCTTTAGAATTTCACCTACACAGTTAAGCACGCTTTAAAGATGAAAAGGATCCCCCCCGTAGAGTATTACCATAGCTCGAGCTCGCTTTTAAATGATTTGAGCTTGTTCATCAAAAATTCGTTAAAGTTTTACAAACTATGAAATAGATAATGAAACAAATTCCAAATTCGGGCTTCCGGATGCTCATATTCGGGTGGAAACGTACGTTATTCAAAATTGGATGGCTGTAGGTACCGTTGTTTTGTCACATTTGGAGAAATATACATACATTTATACAGATTCTTCATTATTTAATTTCTTTAAATATAATACAGGGCTGCAATATTTTGTGGCAGCAGTTTGAAAAGTGATTCAAACTTTTAATTTTTTCAACGCAAAATGGCAAAACGAAAACAATAGTCATTCACGGACAAAGCCCCTTTGGACTAGAAACATTTTTTGCTCTTCGATATGCCATATAGAAAGTATATTTATGAAGGTTTTTAGTTTTTGGCTCTTCGATATGCTATATAGAAAGCATATTTATGATGGTTTTTAGTTTTTTGCTCTTCTATATGGCATATAGAAGAGATAGGAAAAAAAAAAAATCAGAAGCTAAGTTTTAATGACAGTTCAAAAACTTTGGAAATTTCTAGAAAATACCATTTTATAAGGCGTACTAAAATTTTTATATTATTTTTCAAAGCAATATTTCTGTAGCATTCTAATCAGTAAAATCTTTAAAAAAATTTTATAGAATTTTATATAGAAGCATTTCTATAGATAGAGTACCCATACAGTTTCTCTAGAGATCTATGCCAAGCTTTGTAGAAATTTTTCATATGGTAGGGTTTAGAGCAGACAGGTATAGGGAGAATGGGCTTCTCTAAAATTCAAATTCAATGCATGGCTTATAGATGGTTTCTCATTTAAAAATATATTGTTTTTATCATACGCTGCTTATAAATCATCAGTCAGCTTTTACTCAGGAAAGGAACAGATAAAAACAAATAATCACATGTTTTTGGTTTCTGTTAATTCAATGTTTTAAGCACTACAGAGTTGTTCATAATTCCATGAAACATTTTAAAAATTCACAGCAATTAATTTAAGTAACCAATGCCTCTATTATTTTATTTTGAAATTCGGAAACTTTTTAAACCTATTTCATAAATGCTCAAGATACGGTAAATATCTATGTGCTGTTGCCACATCTGAATGAAAATACTGAGGATTATTCATGTCCAAAAGGCTACTACGGAAAATATTTTATACATAAATATTTTCTGCTTCGTAAAGGGTTGAATTCTCTACTACAGAAAATATTTGAGAAAGTATCTCAAAAAATTGTTTTTCCAAAGACAAGAGAACTTTTGCGACAGTATCAACAAAACCCAAAAACATTTGCCATTGAAGATACACATGACAAAGTCCATACCGAAAGTCTTAGATATGAATTCCACATGGCTTTCATCTTATGAAGGGTGCCCAGGATATTATCCTAAAGCCACCACTCCGTGATAATCTCCAGGATCTTCGCTTTTATATTACCGCTGCTGTGGATGCGGTCGATCGTGAATACTGATTTGTGTGTCGGACAAAATAGTTGGCTGGACTGATGTGCATCATTAAAAAAGTTTACACATTTAACATATGTGTGGTATAAAAAAATTAAAATTAATTAAAAAGGGAAATGAAATATATATTTTAAAAAAGCCTCGTGAATTTGTTTCTGGTTGAGTATAATAAAATTTGGTATCGGTTGCTATTTATTTATTATGTATTTTCAAGGAATTACGTATAACTGGTATATAAAACAAATAACTATCTCATTGTCTTATTCAATTATTTACAATTTTTTTTATGCCGTACATATGACGCTTAGGTATTCCCTGGGAAATATGGTCGAACTTAGAGACTCGGTAGGCATTCACAAGTAGCCTTGCTCTGGCAGCACTACAAGGAACTCCTGATATTATATGTTCAGAAGAAGAGATTTCTAATCAAATAGTCGTAAAAGCTCAAGTTCCATCCAATATTTCACGTATATTCAATTTTAATCGATTAAATGTGCCAAAAAAATTAATCATAATTGGTCAGAAATCAATAACGCGAACAAACATACAGATGCACAAACAAGCATTCTTCTTTATATATATATATAGAGAGAGATTTTCTAAAACTTACAAATTATTGGCTAACAAACTCTACGACTTGGAAGTAAACAGTAGCAACACTTTTCAAAGTAAAGCTTTTTTTATCTCCGACACGCCAGACTGTTGCCACACGGAAAAATGAGTACGAAAATTATTGTTTTCAGAGTTTTTAATTAATATCTCGGCTGATTAAAGTCGTACGTAGTTGAGAATAGTCGAAATGGCTTTCCACGAATTTTTGGAATCGGGAATAATGTATTTAATGTTTGGCAATGCTATTTTTATTTGATTGTAAAACTTGGAAATTTTTTATTAAAATTGCCGAATTTGAAAGCAAGCAAGTGGCAATACTTCTAGAAATAAATCAGATTTTTATGTCCAGCGCGTGAGACTGCTGCTAAAATAAGGGCGAAAATGAGCGTTTCAGTGTTTTTAATTAATATTTCTGATTTTAGCTTTTTTTTTTTTAAAAAGTGGACATCGACTTTTTCCAGGACACAGAAAAGAATTGTAGAAAGTTTGGTGACGATAGCCATAGTAGTGATGAGTTAATCGCGAGCAAAAACAGAGACAGTCTTCTTTGTATATATATAGATACATTCTTTTTAAAATTCAAATCCTGAAAAATGTCTTTCAAAGTTTTTCAGAGGGATGATAGGGAAGATGTAGAAACTATTAGGCATTTTATTTTGGAGCAGGAGACGAAAAATGTGCAATGCCCTTTCGGAATTCGAACTCCGTATCTTTCGTTTGTTAGTTGGACATGTTATCCAGTTATTCCACAAAGGTATGCAGTAATTAGGGAGAAAAACCTTACATCCTCCCCTACTTAAACTGGAAGCGACTGGGGAAGTCCCCTATGCCAAACGCTTATTCTAAGAAAGCCAAGAAAAATCTGCAGCCAGGACTCGAATTCCGGACCTTTCGAATACCAGCCGGATGTGCTTTTCAATTGCACGACGAAGGCACGTAGTAAAGATGGATAAAATATCTTACATTCTTCCCCACTTAAAGCGTTACTGGGGACACTGCGAACCATTCCCCTAATCCTGATGCTAGCGGATTATCGTCTGCTATATTTTATTTCGGGTGCCTAGGGCAAGAGATCTGGAAAATGTCCATTGCGCCGGTCGGGTTTTGAACTCCGTACGTTCCGATTCTGAACTTTCCTAGCCGGAAGTGCTTTCTAGTTACACCACGAAGGCACATAGTAAGGAGGGAGAAAACATTGCAAAGAGAGTGACGCATTCCTATTTAATCCGAGATATATATTTCCCATTTTCAATTATTAATTTTCATTTATCTAATTGAAGGTCTTGGGGAAGAAAGACAAAACCATTTCCTCTTAACGTTCCCTTCTTTCTAATGGAAAGTTTTGTTAACTTATCTACGGTGTCTGTATTGCAAAGAGGTAGACGTATTGAAACGAAACATATTACAGCTCTTTCTTGTCATAGCAGGAGTCTTATCACTGCCTCCATATGTGTTGTCAGAAATAATCTCTGCTTCTGAACTGATATCAAACTTTTAGCACTAGAGAATAAATTGATAAATGAGAGGCGTTCAATAACTATTACGTTTACAAAAACGCAGAGGCAAAGTTAAACAAGGTAATTTAGATAAATCTTTTGCTTTTCATATTAATTTATGAATGATCCATTAAATGAACTAATTTGCTACCGGTGAAAACGTTTATGACTATAGACTTTATAATTTTGTTTTTATATAATTCTGATCAATTTCGTTTATTTGTCTCTTCAGTGATAACTCTTAATCCGTTCATGAGCTTGCATCAGCAAGTAAGTTATATAATTATGTTTTCTTTTATCAATGATTAAAACTTTGTTAATTTGTCCTTAAATCATGTGATACGAATTTTTTGTTAAATAACTGTAAGAAATCTGTACCATAACATGGTTCTTATTATTTGTAAGACAGCTTATTGCTAACTTTTATACTGCGTTTTTGTACACTGATATAGAAAGCAAAATGCTTTTGAGAAGTATATTTTTGTATTTATGCAGGAAAAAGGTTTGGTTTGTTTTCAAAACGTATTGAAAATCCATTTTGTTTGTTTAAGTTTTTTTTTTGTGTCGATATATGTAAATCCCATCATCATTTTTGCTTCCTTGTACGAAGTAAAAAGAAAGTATTGTAATTGCGAAAAATTTCGGGTAATATATTTCAACGAAAATGTCCATTGTGACCGCTATCGAATGCAATTTAACGTTGATTTTTCTCATGGCGGACATATTTGTTTACATTTGAAACTTAGGAGATTATTGGATTTGTTGCTAATCTAGAGAAACTAAGCTTCGCATCAGCAAAGATAACGTCTTCTTTTATTATTTCGAACTAAATCATGCTTATTCCATTATGGAATTAGGCTACATTTAAGTTATTAAAGTATCCCATATATACTCAGCATAGCGTCAACAACAAACTAAGTCAGTTTCTACGCCTTCAGTGTCTTTTTGCCTAGTGAGATCAAAAGTAAACTTTTTGTTTTATGCACCGAAAAATCTGCCTTTCTGCCCGCTGGCCGAATTGCTTGTTTTTGAGAAGAAACTCTAATTTTAATTGTAAAAATTGTTTTAACTGTATTTATGCTTTATATGTTTCTATATTTTTCAATTTTTAATAAATATAGTTTGAGGTTTTATGTATTTTTGCCTTTTCGCCAAGTGAGGACTGAGTTAATTGAATGAGAAATATATCTGTAATGAAATTCCAGGAAATAAGTTTAAATGAAATGGAGCAAAAAATGCGTATAATTTAATACTCCGAACAAGGAAGTCATGTGGTGTATACATCAGATTTCGTACATTGAGGGTACTTGTAAGTAATTAAGGTATTCCTGAGGTGTGCGCCACCATGTGGGCTCCGTCCTAAGGTATAACCAATTGGAGTAAATGCAAAGTATTCCTGAGGTGTAAATTACAGCACACCAATATAGCAAGGCGAAAGTGCTATGTTTGATTCTAGAGCATGAGTTCAGTCAAAAAGTCTAAAAGCAGGCCGAATAGCAGCATGATCTATTTCTTATGACATCGCTTTCCAAGCCCAGTTTTTTTATTGAGTTGAACAATACCATTTCTTTGACAAGTTTCCTTATATGTCTACTTATGAAGACTACGTTATTGATTAAATGTTTGAATACTTGAATTGCTTTAGCAGACAGACACTACAGAATAGATATATTCAGAATTTCCGAGTGAACTGTTATAATTAAATAATTTAGAACTTTTTGTCTGCTAATTTGGGTTCAACTGGGTCTGATGTTGTCGAATTTCTTTGTAAATTTTTCATCAAATTTTACAAAATTTAATATTTAGGCATAATTACAATCGCAGAATCGAAATATGAAAAAATTGGCATGTCATTTCAGAAAAAGTCCAATTTTGTGGCAAAAACCTATACCAGAGCAATACTATATATAAATCTAATCTAGTATAACCTAAGTCATGCTTTCAAGACATGAAAAAGGAATTTGAATTTCGTCAATCGGCCCAGTAGAACGGAAACTATAGAACTGTCCTTTTATTTATTTATTTATTTTTTTTTTTGCGCCATGTGCCTCATCTTGATAACATCATATCAGATTTGATTGCATTCCCGTTCCTTTGTTTGCATTTGTATACATTTGTATTTATTTTTGTAGGATTTGCATTTTTTGAAGTTTTAGTATTTCGTATTTCTTTAGTTGTTCTGATTTTGGTTAATTATATATATTTATAGAGAATTCTGAAATTTACTGGCTTTAAATTCACTTCTTTTGGGTCTTTGTGGAATTAGCTCTAAGGTTCTTACTTTTTGTCGATACCGTTTAATTTTCAGCAGCATATTGCGCGGTGTAACTTAGGATAATTTCATTTTAAATAAAATTGCATTCT
>KK117776.1:53583-89170 GCA_000611955.2 Stegodyphus mimosarum | reverse complement strand
TATGTATATATATATATAAATATATACATACAGAGAGAGATTCTCTCTATATATAAATAATAAGATACAAAAAAACTATTAAAAGATTTTAAAATGAACTTTCAAAACTCAAATCCCGCGCTAACAACAGAAAAAGAGTAATTTTCAAATTATCGTGATCGACAGAAACGCTTATTAAAGGATTCCTTGACGCTGACTTATGGAATAACTCCACATTTGATCTGAAAAGTCAATCTAAATTTGCTCAATAGGCAACGTTATTAGTTCAAAGGGGCAATTTGCTCAGAAGGATTATTAATTTCATTTTCGCATTTTGTGTTGATTCACTATAAATGCCGGTTCACTTTTCGAATTGTTGCCACCAAATATTAGTGCCCTGTATTATATTTAAAGAAATTAAATGATGAAAAATCTGCATAAATGTATGTATGTTTCTCGCATTGTGATAAAACGGCGGTACATAGAGCCATCGAATTTTGAATAACGTACTTTTCCACCTGAATATGGCATCTGGAAGCCCATATTTGGAATTTGTTTCATTATCGATTTCATATTTTGTAAAACTTTAACGAATTTTTGAGGAAGAAATTCAGCGATTTCAAAGCGAGCAATGGCAACACTGTACGGGGAAAAAATTATCTCCAGCTCAGGAGACTGTATATCAGAAATTCTAAAGATATGTTAATTTTAAAATTATTTTGCGATATCGCAGTTGAAATGAATTTTATGGTTTAAGTACGAAGAACATGATATTTAATAAAGAAAGCTAACACACAAAACGTTAAAAAACTTCCCTTTGGGAGTAATGTAAAATCTGAAAGCTTTCAGAATTTTTTTACTTGGTTATTTTAATTTAATTTTCATGTGTTTGCTTGTAATTATTAACCTCTGCAACAATAATTTTAGCCGTAGGCCTTAAGAAGCAGCCATCTATATTGTTCTTACAATGATTTTACTCTTCTAAAAAGTTTCTTTTTAGCTTCTGAAGTTTTAATGTAATTATATATATATAAATTTTATTTCTCCTAAGAATTTTATTTCTTCACAACAGTAATAATAAAAACTGTAGCGAATAAAAATAAATAAAAAAAATGTTTTTGCCAGCAGCAGAAAAAAATCTGTTGAATAAATAAACTATTACTGATTAAATTACCGAATGTTGAGATTCTTTCGCAGATTACCCTTCAATGTCAAATATCGTTTCAAAGCTCATTGAGATAAACAGCAATGATAAAACGTAACGGTTTCGAGACTGAGAAGTATTATTACGAATTATGTTATATGTAAATAATTTTAGTGAAATTGTAGTATCTTTTGTATAATATAACATGAAATACTTAAAAAAGCGAGGGCCTGCCAAAAAACAATGTTACAAGGGAAAGTTTATGTAACATTGGAGTAAATGTCTATCTCGCTGAATTGGCGAAATATCGCCAAGCTGGAGACGACAAATTTTTATCGCCAAGCCAAATTTCGCGATAAAAAATGTGGCCGCCAAATTGCTAAACTGCCGATTTCGCTCCACCGCTAAATTTATCGCTATATTTACCGCCAAATTTGGGGAGAAATTGCCAGAGCAGTCAAACTTGGCTACCATTTGGAGAAATTGCCAGAGCAGTCAAACTTGGCTACCATTTGGAGAAATTGCCAGAGCAGTCAAACTTGGCTACCATTCGGAGAAACTGCCAGAGCAGCCAAACTTGGCTACCATTTGACAATATTTGGGTATGGTCCCTGTATAACTGTAACTGTAATTGGTCGCCGTTCGAGTTGGCCTCCGACTGGGATGTTAGGCATACGGAGTTTAGATGCCAGCTCGTCTGACGATACTAGGGCTATGACAGGGAGATGGGTATTGATGCACTGACCAAATATAGCTTGAAAGATATTAAAATATAACAGTACCACGAGTCCCTTTGAGCAATCAGGGAGAGACAAAACTGTAACAGAGTTGCAAGCACAAAGTTAAATTGCAACTGGGCGTAAGCTAATGCAGGAGGAAGGATCATTTAAACATATGGGCAGTTGATAAATAAATAATCAAATTGGAAATAGAGATATTATTACTGAATTATATACAGAATTAGTCAACAGCATTCAGTATAGGGGCGAGTATGCTGCCGTACTCCTATTACTACAGGAAACATATGATGTGGACATGTTTGAGGCAGTGGCGCAATATGTAATGACCGAGGCAGCTTTATTTTGTGCAGATCTGGTACTGCTAATGTTATCGGCCCAAAGTGTGTGGAAGCTGTTTTTTTAAGGTTGTGTCCTAAAGATTCATTTACTTCAATGTTAAAAAAACATACCTCTTATTACTATCCGCAATAGTACGTAATCCGGAATGTATAACCTGTTTTGATCATCCGTTAAAAGTAAAACACTCTGTCTTAAAAAATAAATCCCATCTACCGAAATAGCAAAGTAATATAAACAAAAATAAATAGCATGTACATCGTGAAGTGAGGAAGAACGTACGAAGAAACAGAGAGAAACAGGAGAGGTAAAAAGTGCGCATGCGCGCTTAACAGAGAGAACTGAATAATGATTTAAAGTACTTATTCAAATAACTTAGATGAGCAGGTCACATGTTACAAGCACCAGAACATGCGCCGATCCTGTGTGTAATAGGCAAAGAACCTCTATGTAAAGAAGGAAAGGCTCCATAGACGTAATGTAAACCACTTTGTCTGCAACTCCGCTACAAAGAAAAGGGAACAGACGCCAAGGGATTTGGCGACGGAATCTGTTCTGTTGGCGAGAATTTCCCCTCACTGATGTGCCGGTTCTTTGGTACCTAGCCGACATTTTCCCCCTCCGCGACGTGTATAGGAAATTGAGGAACACGGGTTAATCGTTCTTTGACTTGTCGCGATAATTTAAACTCGGAAATGATGAAATATTAGGTGAAGTTTCACTTTCACTGGCTGTTGAACTTCCATTGTCCATATCACTACTTGAAACCAAAGAACCTATTATTTGTTTAAACTCTTGCTAAACGAAACTGTCGAACCTGTCCAAACCAACTTCGACATTCAGCTTCGAGCTTTGGCGCTTTTTGGCGATAGATATTTCACGCATGCGTAGTTGTTTCCCTTTTCGTTGGAAGGGAGCCACTTCTGCTTCTGCGAAGTTTTCCTTCTTAACAGTACATATTCTTTGTAAAAGGTGAAAAATTTATAGCAATTTTGGTTAGCTTTCGACTTAACCGAATGAACTTATACTGAATCATATGAATAAAATGTTTGAAAAAATCTGAAAGGTTTCAGATTTTATCTTACGTTCAAAAGGACGTTTTTTTAAACATTTTGTATGTTACATTTATTTATTAAATATCATATTCTTCGCACTTAAATCATGAAATTCAGTTCAAGAGCAAAATCGCAAAATAAGTCTCACGCGCTGGAGATAAAAATGTTTTTTCTGTACAACGTTGCCATTGCTCGCTTTGAAATCCTTGAGCTTGTTAATCAAAAATTCGCTAACATTTTACAAAATATGAAATCGATAATAAAGCAAATTCCAAATTTCAAATTTGCGCTTCCAGGTGGGCATATTCGCAGTAGGATTACGTCATTCAAAACTGGATGGCTCTAGGTACCTTTGTTTCATCTCAATGCGAGAAACATATATACATTTATGCAGATTAAATATAATACAGGGCGATAATATTTGGTGGCAACAATCTGAAAAGTGAAACAATGCTTGTAGTGAATCAACGTAAAATGCCAAAACGAAATTTATAGTCCTGGGTAAATTGCCCATTTGGCAAACGGTTAATAATCTTTTCCCGTTAATAGCAATAATAGTTATTCTATAGTGGCTGATGTATTTAGCTATTCTAAAAATATATACAGTCAAATCCTGTTATAATGATCTTCAAGATACAGAAAATTTTTTTCACTGTTTTCGCTTTGATAAGAAAGAAATGGATCCTCTCCCAAAATAATGTAAAAATTAAGTCACGAATCCCGTTGAAAGAGTGATTAAGCATTGGCATATCTCCCAGAACGTGTTAAGGGTAACTTAAATTTAATTAAAAGTTTAATTACAATTATTGCTACGTGCAATTGATAAATTTTTTCGTTTTTTTTTTCAGTTTCATAACGTTAATAGCTTTATACAAAAAATTACGTAGCATAAAATCATGATTTAAACTCAGCCCTCCAGTTACATATTTCCATCTAATATATGCATTTATAATTGTGAATAAGCCTTGAACAGACTGCTGCCTGACAGGTCAATAAAGAAACTCGAGTGGAATCAAAGAAATAATTGAATCTCTTTATCTTAATGTGTCGACGGCTCTTAAGCTCAGTACGTCGCTCAGTAGAATCTCTTACGTACTGCATTATCTGAAACAACTAACAGGCCAGAATTTGTTTAACAAAATAAAAAAAAATATTTTAACTAAATATGAAATTCCGCTTACTAAATATTTATCAAAGCAATAATAAACAATGATAATAATAGTATCTCAAAGAAAAAAGTCAAATTTATAAATTTATTTTCCATCTAAAATTTAAAGTTTGGTATTTCCAAGACAGTTTTGGTTGACTACATTTTTCAAGTCAAATACACTGACAGCTTAATATTAAATTCTTAGACTGACATTTTTTGAATTTATTATAAAATGCTTAATTAGTCATTAAATAACTTACTTTAATTTAAACTAAAAATATATAAAATATAAACACGTCCTAAGCTTTGGGAGAGAATTTACTAAATGGGGAGAAAAGCTTTCAGATTTTACATTACGCCCAAAGGGGCATTTTTTTAACGTTTTGTTTGTTACCTTTACTTATTAAATAACATGTTCTTCGCACTCAAACCATAAAATTCAGTTCAGCAGCAATATCGAAAACGAATTTTAAAAGAGCATATCTTTTAACAAAACTGATGAATTGGAAGCAACGGGATTTCAACACTTTAAAGTGAATCACTGATGTAATTTTGCGGATCCTGAATTTGGTACTCTTGTTTGTTTGCGCTTTAAAGGGCCGTACCCACTGGGGTTTATCTGAGTTAACGAAGACAAGTGACTTAGCCGACCCATCTCCAAAACTAGTTTTTTCCCATAGCGGAGCGAGTTAAAAAATATGAACTTCACATACAGCGGAGCTAGTCGACATGTGGAACTGACTCCGTTAGCTAGTGTGAATGAGCCTTGAAAGCTATCAAGGATTTCTGGCCGCCGAAATTATTTATAATAATATATATGGTTAGATTCAAGAATAATTCAATGCGGAAGTATAAAAAAAATTACAGGCTTTTACTTTGTTTTGATTCTTTATATTACACTTTTTTATTGCGTATTATTACACTTACATTTTTTTGTTATTATTATTTTATAAATTTAGTGTGCTTAGAATGTTTATTTTGGAAAATGCTTTTCATTATGATTGCGCCAAAGGATTTGCGTATTTTCACGAGCGTTTACAGGTCGACGGGATAATTCCAAAGTACCATTTGTTCTTATCTCCGGGGTTTACCCTATTAGTTGACAAATGAACATCGTTTTGTAAATAAACTCTGGCGGAGGGGTAAAGCCATTGGATTCTTTGTGAAAAATTGGTGTGCCATTTAAAAGTATCGGATCTCTTTCTTGAATAATGAGAACGGAGAAGAAAAGGTGTATGTGAATTCATTCTCAATTTAGCTTATTCAAAGATCGTTTGCACCGCCTTCGCTTGTATTCTGGCTACGATCATGAGTTATTGAAGGGCTCATCGCATCAAGGCTCATCACAGCTCAAAAACGAAAGTAAAAATGTTTTCCGTTTACATGAATATGATGTTGTAAAATAATAAATTTATCAGTGTCAGCGACTGTCACTATTTATTATTAGCGCGCTTAATGTTGCCAGTAACAGCTCTCTTCTAACCTTTTCTTAACTACTGTTTAGTTAACCTTGACTTTTGAGTTAATGAGACAGCGTCTTCACTATTCCAATGGTTAGTTGCAGTTGATTATGCCATATAAGTCCCATAAGAGAACTTAATTAGTATGATGAGACAGATAATATGTTTGAATGCATGCTTGCGATCTTCGAAGCGAAATCCATTGAGCATAATATGTACACTGTGGGGGGGAAGAGGACAGTTCTATATCTCCCGTTCTACTGGGCCGACTGACGAAATTCAAATTGCGTTTCTCATGTCTCGAAAGCGCGACTTAGGATATATATTAGATTTATATATAGCATTGTCCTAACGTAGGTATTTGGACACAAAATCGGACTATTTCTGAAATAACATACAATTTTTTTCCGTATTTCGATTCTGCGACTCAAATTATGCCGGAATATTAAATTTTGTCAAATTTTGTGCGAAATTTACGGAGAAATTCACAAATTTAACTTGACTAATTTTTTTTCAGTTTACCCCAATAATAATTCACTTAGCGAACTTCTTAATTTATAGCAACTTACTTTTCTTTCCTTTTTCTTTTTTCATTGTCCACGACCGGGAAAAAAGTCATCGTTCATGCTTTCAAATAATTTTAACAGAGTGCATAAGCCACATTTTCGTTATTATCGCTTATAACAAATATGATAAATTTCAAAACGCACCAAAATGTAAATTCACGTGTATCTTAGGGACTTTTTGAATAAGAAACTCTAATTTTTGCAGGTATGCTTTAGAAATGGATCTACTTCAAGCTGATGGCAAAATTTTTATAGGTTATATTTCAAAATGTTTTTCGAAAAATTAATAAAAATTATTTAAAAATACAAATTTAAAAAAATAAACCATAAAAAATGGGCGAATTTTATTTGGAACGAACCTAAATTTCGAAATAGGAATGGAAGAATCAAATAAGTCTAATAAAAAAGAGATATTAATAAATATATACCAAATTCAATTAACATTAAGGAGCTAAAACTTTTGAGAGCTACTTTTTTAAAAACTAGTTGTGCGAATTTTACAAAACTTGGCAGTTTGTCCTAATTTGAGTCGTAGAATCGAAATAGGGGAAAAAATTGGCCTGTCATTTCAGGAAAGTCCGATTTTTGTCAAAATGGCTATATTAGAACAATGCCAATATAAATATATAATATAAATACATGTAAATCTACATATCGTAAGTCGCTCTTTTGAGACATGAAAAACGCAAATTGAATTTCGTCAATCGGTCCAGTAGAACGGGAGTTATAGAACTGTCCCATTTTTATTTTTTGATTAGTGTACATGGATTTGAATAGTTATTCTGGCTTGCTAAATTATTATTTTTCTGGTGGTAGCGTATATCATTATACTGGGAGTAATTTTAGCATTTTACTTATGTGTCATGTTCAGTAAATCCGCAAAAATGTCATGAAAACAAGTTCAATAAATTTCAAGTTGCAGAAAACACTGCATATTTAAAAAATCATGTTGATCATTATTTTAAAATTATATCAATCATTATTATAATCAATATTTTAAATCATTATTTTAATATCATTTCACATCAATCATTATTTAAATATTATGTTGTACGTTTCATTTATAATAGACTTCATTTATAATTAGCAGCAAAACAGGGTACAGAGATGTGAGAATTTGATGTAAAAAAATGTAAGTCCTTCAATGCATTCAATCCAACTTAACATAAATCTAATTTTTGAAAAATGACAGTACGGTGCTGTCATCTGATGGCAAAATAAGAAACTACTCCTGTGAGAGTACTTTTCTTCCTGATACTAAGAGCGCTAAGTTAAATTATTCATCTATAGAATGCGAAGATAAGTGGAATTCTACTATTTTTCGTATATTTAAATATTATTCAATTAAAACGAAGAAAACTATGAAAATATCTTCTCACCGCTTCTTAAAGAGTTAGAAAAGGATTTAGCTCTACGCAGTAATTTTAACTCTTTCCGTTTTGAAAACATTCACAGCTAATTCACATGCATTCTTTCATTAATGAATTTATTTGCTCTTCTTAATCCTAAATCCAATGTTAAAGTGTTACAGAACAATAAGCAATTGTATTGATTTTGAAACTTAATTATCTCTAATTTCTGTGATCTTCCACATCAAGAAAACTTAAATAGGAGAAGATTAAATCATTAATTTACAATGAATGATAATATGTTGTTGAAGCAAATCCTTTTACAAATAGTTTGCATTGAAGCAGTAATTGAAAAAAATAAGCTATCCTAAAATATCTTAAAAATAATTGAGTTAAATAGTATATTATTCCTTAGACTAAGAACTGAGAATATTGAATAATAATAATTTTAAATGATAACTTAATAAGCAACTAAATTATGAAAAAAAATCAAACTTTCTTCCATTCTAATATAAAGCAACATATTTATTACGTCGAATACTGTATCAGATTTCTCCGATAAGTACTTTGAAACTAAAAAAAAAAGTATCTAAAAAAATTATAACTTTCAACAGAGTTAGTAACTTACAGTAACCAAAAATCTACTCTATTTTCTTCAGTTTTTCTGGTAAGAATATTAATTAAGACTCAATAAGCAACTCAGTTGTGAAAAAAATCAAACTTCCGCCCGTTCTACTATAAAGCAACATAGATATCACGTGGAATACCATATCAGTTTTCTCCGATAAGTACTTTGAAACTAAAAACAAGTATCTAAAAAAAAAATATAACTTTCAACAGAGTGATTAACTTTATTATTATCAGAATTATTAAGTAAACAAAAATTTAGCAACTCATTTATGAAAAAATCAGACTTCCTTCCGTTCTACAGTAGAACAACATAGCTATTACGTGGAATACCATATCAATTTTTTCTGGTAAGTATTTTGAAACTAAAAAAATTATTTAAAAAATTATAATTCTCGAAAGAATTATAAACTTAGAGGTAACAAAAATCTGTTCTAATTAATTATATTTTTCTATCATTAGGAAAAGGACAGCCTGCAAGTGAACTGGTATTAAATACGTAACGTCTGCACTATTAAACATTTCCAAAATGATGGATGAGATGAAACCACCAAGCTACGAAAGCGTTGCAGGTAGGATACTTGTTATGATATTATTGTGGTTTATGATGCAATTACTAAATTGTTTGCGTCGCAATAATCTCTGGGTATATTGGATGACTTACATACGTTCATTTTCTTCAAAAGCAAGTGATGCAACAGTACCAGTTGACTTCGGATTTAGAAGAGGCGAAGCGAATAGCCAGCTAAATATTGAAATGAATACGCGACTCCAAACAGGAAATGACACTAAACACCATCTATTCAGAAACAAGGAATCAAAAGGAAATAAAATCTTACTCATTAGAATTTTGAAAAACATTGGAAGAAATTAAATTGCGATAAATTATTGCCATATATTAAAGTGATATGATTTACTAACTATGGAAGGCTATAAAAATTGTAATTTACTAACTAAAGACTTTTCTTGATAATTTCAGTGCAATAAAAAATAATATTGGGGTCAAGGGGTAAACCGTGATTAGCTATTGACGATGTATTTTACCGAGCTTCAGATTCATGCTATTTCATGCTGTTTTAATGGTTTCTTAATTTGGCAAACATACGCAGTATATCTATATAATTTTAGGTTGAATTATTTTAACAAGTTCCAGCAAGCCTTAAAACCTTTTATTTGAAGCTCAAACAACAGCAATCAGAATTAATTTTTATAAATATGCTGATATTTTATGCGAATATTTTACGCTGATTGCTCTCGTTCGAACTTGTAATAATTCGTAATCGGTTTATGCTTCCAAAGTTTAGTTAACAACGTTTGTTACTAACCCCTTTCAACTAGCTTTTCCTAAAATATCATCTGTTTACTGCCGAAAATTTCTATTCAGTTTATACAGTCTCGTTTTCTTACGTAGCACACACTAACGAAACCTAGAAGACTGGGTGAGGAATTATTTTCAGTCTTATTTACGACAAAAAGACAGAAGAAGGGTGTAAAGAACCCTTTATTCCCTGAATATAATTTTGCAGATGGCTCCACATGGCCGTACACAAAGCCAACACTTTTGGCTAACTCAAAACAGGGAATGATGAACTTAAAATAAAATTTAGTAAGTTTAGCCTAACGGCTCATAGGTTAATTTAACGCGAAGGAAGGCTTTGACTGGTAGAAGTCGCCGTAAATAAGCCTAACGCTTAGAATCATAGAAAACCACAGAAAACTAATCGCTAGAGATTAAAGATAGGAACGTGGCCTTCAAGCAGGCATAACACGCTCTAAAAATTACCTTCCAAACGTTCCCTTAAATACTATTACTTTCTACCTCATTTAAATACACTCGCGCCAGCTTATTAACATTCTGGAGGAAAGCATGGGTGAAAATGAAATTGAAAGGAAAGTTACTTTAAAAATAAAAAATTAACTGTTAACTAAATTGAATGAATCTCCATAAGTTAACTTTTCGCTTTAATCCGGTGAATATATGCTGTGATAGGTTAAAAAGCTGGGCAAATGATTTGATCCAAACGGCAGACCCTAATCCTGATTTTTTTCAATCACATTTTGATTGGATATGAAATTTTGTGTTTCGCTTAGAAGTCTACAACATGGCAATCATTTCCTTAACTCCATGACAAGAGAAACTTAGATTTCAGAAATTAATTTGATGATTTTTTGATTTTTGGAAAGAAATAATTTACAAGGAATTTATTCTTGAGGAACAGGCGATAGTGTCTGTGTTTTATGAGATATAACGGAGAGGCCTTTGAAAAGAATTTATGGCATTGTAGACCTGAGCGAACATGACAGAAACTATTTTCTGCTACCGACTATGTATTGTCATACAGTTCCATTCTCGTCAAGTAGTTTCTAGCCTTCTTAAAAAAAGGTTAAAACAAAAATAATACATAAGGGAATAATAACAGTTAATACACAAGTTAAACCGCCTTACCCTTATGTATCATATTTGGCGCCGTCAGACTACTTTCGTTTTCCTAATGTGAAATGCTACCTCGAAAATCTTATATTACTAATATTGAACGAATTCAGAAAACCGTAACCAGAAAGACCATTTCAAAAATTATTTTTAAGAAATAATAAAACACTGTATGAATATGCTTCAAGGAAAAATGATTATGAAAATTATGAAAGGCACCAATAAAATCAAAATTACTACACAGAAAATCAATTTTACAAAATAAAAGTGTAATTCTAGAAATTAAGATCAAATGCATTACCTCCACCGAGGATAAAACTGACAATAATTTTAGTATTACTTGGCAAAGCCTTCTACCAAAAACTATTGAAGAAGAATTTCACTCATAAAGCGCATACAAAGAATTCAAACTCAATGGAAAATCATTAAAAACAATATTAAATCTTTCTATAAGAAATTTAAAATTCTACCTTAAATTCAATTGAATAGATTCTCCAAACTCCACACATTTTCCAAGCTTCATATAAATTCGGTTAAATTTCGATTCATAGCGATGGGAACAAACAGTCACGAAAACGCCATATATATTTACAAAATTTTAAAAAAAAGGTTTCTTTAGACATTGCCAGTGAAGTTCATTCGAAACATATTTTTTGGATGATTAATAATAACAGGAAAGTTATTAAAACTATTAAAAGTAACATCAGAATAGAATTAGCTGCTAGACTTCGAAAATTTGTATACCACATTACCACGAGAACTAATTTATGAAAGCTTATTAACTATTCATAAAATATTTCCTGGTTTAGATAAAATTATTAAAATAGAAAATTGGAACACATGTCCACTCGTTTTAATAGCTTATTCTAAATAAAAATGAAATTTACCAACAAATCAATGGTATCCTAATGGGAACTAATTACTTCACAGATGTTTGTAATCTAGGCTTACGTATTCAAGAATATATATTTATGAAAAATAGCTGAAGATCAATCCGATAAAAAATTTATTTACTGGTACATAAATAATATTATTGCATCGATAATTAAGGGCTTACTGAGAAAAGTAAAATTTACCCGACAACTAGCTGGACACTATCTGAACTCATTAAATGTCAACAACTGGAATTCGGACATTTCTAAAAAAGCTATTGCCAATACTATTATTAATCATTTCAACGGAACTAAAATTAACTGCGCGGAAGTTAATGACATTGAAATTAAATCACTAATTACCACCCTTAGAGAAAATGAAATTTCAAATTATTATATCAATAAACTTTCATATAAACTTAGCATCAAGTACACTTTTTTAATGTTATGAAGGGATTAAGTTAAACCTGAAAGAGAAGGTTAATACCGGATATGCTGAATATGTAGCATTTGCAAATATGCAAATAGCACGTTATCTATTACTGTTATAAAAACAAATGGACACATTTCGATTTCTATGACTCAGCACAGCCAAGTTTGAGTGAGAACTGTCGACTGTTTACTAGCCTTTGTATTTTATATTTCCTTACCTTTTTAATACACACTTCCCTTTATGTTACAATATTTAATTACAAATTTAAACTGCTTTACTATTTTCATTATTTTTCTCTAATTAAAGTTTTTATTAACTTCACATTTTAAACAGTTTTAAATTATTCTCTTACTTAAATGAAACATCTAGTACTTTAACCACTTTACAATCAGCCTCTCCGTCCTGTGCATTTCGCTTTTTGTGTTGGCAACCATACTTCCATATTTTCCGCAATCACATCAGTAGAATTATTTGCTTCAGGTTGGAATGCAAGTATACAGTCTTTTTTTTTTTTTTGGTCCGAATACCATTTCAGATTGTTGCCACGAAATGTCACCGCTACTTGTGATTTAAAAATAAATACGTAAATAAATGATGAAGAATATTTATGCACGTATTGTGAAAAAAATGATGGCACCAAGAGTCACTGAATTTTAAATGTACGTAGTCCTCCGCACGAATACGGACAGCTTAAAGCTTGAATTTTGAATTTTGAGTTTGCTTTTGACTTAGTTCATGTTTTGTACAAATTTAAAAACTTTTTTTTAACAAACTCAATAAATTTGAAAGCGAGAAGAGGCAACAGAGTTCGAAACATCTCCAGAGAGTCAGACTGTTGCCAAGCTGGAAAATGTAAAAGAATTTTTTTTAAATTTTAATCCATTATTTCGGCTATTTGAAAACAATGTCGCCTCATTGTCTCAAATAGAATACTGATTATCACCATGCCCCAGTATGCTGTCACCGTTCAATAAAACTTAAGATGTTTGACTTTCAAATTTAATTTTTCTGTTATTGAGTAGCGAACCAAGTTACTGAAAAGCAACACACACAGTTCTTAAAAAACTTTTTCTACTCTTTGATCTGACTGATTTAAATAAAAATGCATTTAAATCATAAGATATTTAATTAGAAATATTAAATATTTTTATGAAACGATACTAGCTGAACTCATCACAATATGCTTTTTATGATAACTCTTTTGGACGGCTAACCACTCAAGCAGCTAATTTTTAGAGAAATAAGCTAGCGAATATAAAAAATGTCCCTAACACTAAAAATCTTAATCGCCTAACAGTCTATGGGAAATTCTTAAAATATGCTGTTTTTAAATATGTTGTGACTTTGCCTTTGTATTTTGTGTGGCATAAGTGCAAAGAAAGTGATATATATATGTTACGGTGAAACACCGAAATCTGGAGAATGTCGACTTTCACCAATGAATGCCAATATTCACATAGTCGCTTGGTGTATGTCCGAAATATTTTCCAAATACTCTTATTTCTGACTTACACCGGTGAATGTCGACATTCACCATGTACTAATGGTGAATGTTGAATATATGAGAATATTATATTTTCTTCTCCGTAATTCAGTCGCGAAAAAACACACAAGTACTTAAAACACACAATACATTCAAAATGAGAAAGGAAAATAATAGAAGTTAAAAAACTTACTTAATTATACAGTACGTAGTAAATGAGAAAATAAAATAATAGTAATAAAAAACTTACTAAATTATGTGATTCAAATCTGATTAATTGCAGCAACTTAAACTATTATGAGACTTTGAATTGCACAAGAGGCCCTTGCTTTTACAACTGCGTTTATGGGAAACAGCCAGTCGCCTCTCTTTTCGACCTACATCAGAGCATATCTGTGATTGTCGCCATACACCGGTGAGGGTCTGAATGTACAAGAATGCAATGTTATATTCGATCTTTCACCGACGTATTTGGTGAATGTCGACATTCTCCAATTTCGGTCTTTCACAGTAACATATATATATATATATATATATTATATTATATATGTGCTATATGTATACATATGTAATGAAATCAAACTTAGATATAACGATGTAGAAGCACTGAATAGCTTAGAACGTAGAATGTTAAATCAGTAAATAACAGCAAGAATTTTGATTGCTTAGAATGTTGACTCTGAAACTGGCAGTTGAAGTAGAATAAATAATATTCATTTTTTTTTCAGTAGACATGTTGCGGTCACAAAAAACTTGACACACTACTCATGTCTATTTCGAAATGTTTTCCTTTTTGATAGCTTGCAGTTAGAAGAGAGCAGCAAGCGACAGTGCAGCTAGGCCGAAGTGCAGAAAGAAAGTGCTTTGTGTTCAGGATGAAATCTAAATTCATACTGAGTTAATTTTTGTTCTCAGATCATTTTGATTAGATAATTAATATTGCTTAAAAATTATTATTGTTTGAGTTCCATTTTCATCATCAGTGATATATAAGCATCATATAACATGGATTAATCTCGAAATGACGCAAAGCAGAAAGCGATTACTATTTGTCAAATGCAGAAGAGATGCCTCATGAATTTTGTCCTTTTATCTACAATAAAATTACTGCCTTAGCCATGCTAATCCTTCAGCATGGCGATAATAACTGATTTGGAAAATGAAGTGGGTCTGACTTAACAATGACAGATACTTCAATAAGAGGGATTATTAATTCTTCAATTTTTATATGAGTAAAATGAAATTCTTGAGGACTGGTTTGAAGATCTTTTTGTGCCTTCGTCTGAAACATTAGTAAAAAAATGATTTAACACCAAAAGAAACTACCTCTGTGTATTAAATGGAAGCTATATGTGTGGTATTTATAATCACATATAGCTAATATGCAGAGTCCACAATCATCGACTTAAAGATTTTTTTGTTATGTTATTATTTATTGTTATGCTTAAATGCTTTCTTTGCATTTTGGCCTTAGGGTTTTATTAGACAATTATTTTTCTTTCTTTATAAAATATTAATAATCGATAAGTTATATTTTTTCTGATAAATTAGCTCAAATATATGATAAACTGTATTATAATTTTCCAGGTGGATTTGATCCCTCAGCGCCTTCCATTAATAAAGCCTTTGAATCTGACGAAGGTAAATTTCGCTTTTTCACTATAACTGTTTAGTGTTAATTATAAACGTTCTCTTCCTTTTATAAATGCAAACTGAAAAAGGATAGTTTACGTCATAGATGAAAAAGCGATGCTCATAATTTTTATCAATATCCATTTAATAAATTAGGAAAATGTACTTGTTAAATGTAGAAATCTTCATTACGCGCTAACAATAAAACGAAGACTATTACCTATTTTTATTTGTAAACTTCAGTGGGAAGGAGATTTAGCAGTTTTCCGGAGCTTAGCTGCAAAGTTAATACCTAATGTTCTGACCAATATGAGACTCATTCATCGCAGAAGCAAACTTCTCTTGTTCTATAGTTAAAAATTTAACGTAGTTTTCGATAGCAGGTAATTAATGATTTTATTCAAAAATAGGTTTATCAGGCAGTTTCTTTTATTATTTCTTCAAGAGTTTTGAGCATACTGTTGCGTTATACGGGTTCGTGGATTTGAGAGTATCCGATGAAAACACGATGCAGAACAATAAAAAGCACAATTTATTTACAAGAATCACTATTTACAGCACAGTTCCAAAATTACCTTTAAAAGCGTCGAAAATCTACAATAAATACGCTGAAACAATCAGCAACACAGCTTCAGGCTGTAACT
Organism: Stegodyphus mimosarum; assembly: GCA_000611955.2. NCBI lineage: Eukaryota > Metazoa > Arthropoda > Arachnida > Araneae > Eresidae > Stegodyphus > Stegodyphus mimosarum. The sequence goes on along the minus strand of KK117776.1, from coordinate 73,269 downwards.
GTAAAGGTAGCTTCACGGCAACACTAAACTTATAATAAACACCGTGGAACAATCACCAATACACTGTCAAGCTATACTGTAAAGGTAGCTTCACGGCAAAGCACTATCTCGATCGCTTTCCGTTCACAAAATTCTCGCGTAGCTTAGCACTCACAGTAAGCAGCTATTCTCGCAATGCCGGCTCTCAGAAACGCAGGGGTTTATATAGCTTTTCCTTAGGTTCCACACGTTTCGAGAAATATCTCGACAGGAAGTTATTCTAGAAGCTTCCCGATTGGACCATGGGATATCGCCGATTTGGTCGCCAAATGGGCGATAAAGTCGCCAATCTGGCAACCCTATTATACACTATTTTATGGCAAACCTAGTGCTATGCCGGAAAGCTTACATACAGGCGCAACCGCCGAATTTTTCGCAACAATACCTTGAATTATTGAATTTTTGAATTATTAAAGCATGATGATCTTTTCTAACTTTTTTTTTAACTTTAATGGAAAAATACAAACATTTAAGTTTTGTTTTTTTAAACCTTTCACTCTCAGAGCTGAAACGATCTCATAGAATTCTGTACCCAATTGATAATTGGACAATATTTAAGGAAGTAACGATATCTGTCTCGAATCTTATGCATGTGTAATTAATATGCAATCATTAAAATCCGGGTAAAATCAGTTTGATTGGTTTTATTGATAACAATAGCATAGTTAAGGCTTAAGAGCAGCGTTTCTTATTCGTCACCATCCCGCAATTCTTATTCGTAGTTAACACTTAAATAAAATGTAGAAAAACTGACTGATAATCTTAACCCTTTAAAAGAGTCTGAAACCCTAAGAACAGCTTTCTTTCAACGCCCGGTAGTACTTACGCCTGGTCAACACTTGACGTAAAATATGAAACTTTTGAATGATAATCATGATTTGATTGAGTGTTTGAGGTTACACGCGAAAACGTCGCAGCAAAAACATCGCGGACGAAAACGTCGCGGAAAAAACAACGCAAAGCGAAAACGTCGTCGAACAAAACATCGTGGGAGAAAAGAAAGCAAAGAGAAAAAAAAACATCGCAGTTCTAAAATATCGTGGTCGAAAATAAAGCGATTGAAAATTTTTGTAGTTTAAAAAACTCGTAGTCTGAAATATCGTAATAAAAAATAAAGCACTTATAAATCATGCGTTTTTGAGGCTTTAAAAGTTGTAAATGCATAACTGAAAATGAATAGGAAATTAATGTTACTTACAGATTTAACAGAATTTTATAATTTGTTAATTAATTAAAAAAATTTAATAAAGTAAACCACATGCACTTCATCTAATCTTTAAATCATAAGGCTGTACTTTTCATGAAAAATTACCAGTAAAACTTTATGAAAGAGAGTAATCAATTAATGACCTTTATTAGTTAACTATATAAATTTAAAATTCTGTTTGCTATACTTAACATTATTTTACTATTCATTTTCAGTTTTTGAATGCTTAAATTTTTTCTTATTTTTTCAACAAAAATTTATTAGTTAATTCAAAAATATGAAATGTAAAATTTTAAATAGTTTCTTCTTACGCTTTCAAATCATTATGCGAATATAGGAATTTTTAAAGACTGAAAATGCATATCTGCGATGTTATCGTCATGCGATGAAGTTAAGTGCATTATTTTTTACCGCGATATTTTCGACGGCGATGTTTTTAAACTTCGCAGTTTTTTAATTGCTTTATTTTCGACCATGATGTTTTGTACTACAACGTTTTAGGTCTGCAATGTTTTCGCTTAGCTTTCTTTTCTGCCCCCGATGTTTCGTAAGACGAAAAAGTCGCTTTGCTTTGTTTTTTTCTTCCCGACGTTTTCGTCCGTGATGTTTTTGGCGAATATCAGTGTTTGGTGCTGTAGCTGTTTTTCCAATGTCCCGCAATGCTTATTCCTAGTTAACACTTACAAAAAATGTAAAAAACTTCCTGATAATCTTGACCCTTTTTAAAGAGTCTCACAAGTTCGATGTACAAGTTCTTTCATAGTCCGTCAATGCTCACTTCTAGTAAAGACTTAAAAAAAAAAAAAAAAAAACTTGTCTGACAATCGTAACCGGATTAAGAAAGTCTAGGGCTCTAAGCGCAGCGTTCTTTCAGGGTCAGGCAATACTCATTCCTGGTTAACACTTACGTAAAATATAAAACTTTTGATTGATAATCATGGTTAGATTGAATGTTTTGGGTTGTAAGTGCAGCGTTTTTTCAGCGTTCTGTAAGTGGCCCTCCTAGTTAACATTTACCTATATATAATGCAAATATTTGGCTAATATAATCTAAAAAGAGCATTCTTTCAGCTCCCCAAAAAAGATCACTTCGAATTTTCGGGCGAGAAAACAGAATTAAGAAAAATTAAAGAATGATTTTAGGATCCTCTAAAACTGAGACCTTTACTTTGGGGAGAGGCTTAGATACTGTATTTTACGGACTATAAGATGTACCTTTTTCTTCATAAAATTGCTTTCAAAATTCAGGTGCGTTTTATTCTCGAAATTAATATAAAAATGTTCAGTGTTTGATTTAAATCCAACCTAAATTTGCGTCGAAAGGAGCTTTAAAACGAACTACAATCAAACAAGTGTGCCAGTAGATAGAACAGTCGTGGTATAGAGTGGGAAAAGATATTATTGTTAAATCTTTTAAGAAGTGCAGCATAAGTAAAGCTGTCGATGCATTGAAGACCATCTTATATATGAAGAGGACAACGATGATGATGAAGAGGAAGAAGAAGAAGAAAGTTCACATGACGATTTTCAAGGATTTGAAAGGTCAGTTCGGTTTTATAAGCTAAGAATTTTTTTTTTGTCTGGCTTTGCAATCTAATAATAAAAATAGTAAAAATATTATTTAAAAAAATTGCTTAAAAATTAAGGTTCGCCTTACATTCCGTAAAATACGGTAATTATGGTCCTCCAGAAAACCTAATAAATGTAATATTTAACTCTCAGTACGTTACAGTATTTATTTCATGTAATTCCAGTGTGTTGAATTAACCGCTAAGTAACTTACTTTTAAACCCAATCGGAAATTTCAGAATAATGAAACGCCATCAGCTCTCGGCTGGCAAACTAAATTTACTAACTATACTAACATGGGAAATTCTTCCACCTTACCATAGTCACATGATCTGATGTACGAGTGACAAAGACCCAAACTATTTATTTTACCTTTTTTTCCCTTCAGGAGCAATTACGTACATAAGCTCAATTCATATCTTATATCTCTAAACCTATAAGCACTGCATTTGCCATAAATGCATAATTGAAATGCATTCGAGGGTTGTGTAAAATTGCTTCGGCGTCGAGCTAGTTTGAGAGCTCTTTAATGAATTTAATTCTAACGATACATAACAATGAAAGTTTGAACGGATGTTCAGATTTATTTGTTACTTTTAGAATTTGTGATAACTTCGAAGCATCGAATGCATATTTATTGAAACACTGAAGAAGCAATTGCGATGACTCATTGAATTCATTGCAAATAAGCAAAATCTATAAAATTGCACGTATTTTACAGAAATTTAACTTTCGTATCTTTTTTTCTCCTATAAATAAAATTCCGAGTTCCATACTTAAGGACCCCATTCCGTATATTCCTGGGGTATTTACAGGATACCTTGCCAATGTGGTTTAATTTATATTGCTCAAGCTAAGAGAGCCTTAAAATTTCGTATTAAGGAACATGAGGCATACGTTAGGAAAAAGGAAACATAGAAGTCCTCTGTTGCCCAGCATTGTTGGTCCGAAACTCACACTTTCAATTTTTCTGCAGCCAAAATTATCCAAGAAACATCTTCTGTTAGTGAATTAGATTTTCTAGAGGCGTTCCGTATTAAAAAAATCTTTCTGTTCTAGTTAATGACACTAATTCCAATGCAACTCTACCTTCAGCCTTTAAGGAAATTACGTTTTAGTTTTATTATTTCATCAATAGATGGCGCCAGTAGCTTAACTCCTGTCCAGCCATTCTTATCTTATTTTATCTTTGGCAGCTGAGGATGTTGGTTCGGTAAAACCATCGAAACTAGTGCTGTCAAAATTTGCAAATACAACGCTTGTTCTTGTTGTTTCACTTCTAAATTAAGCATAATCTTAAGAAATTTATCACTGTAATTGAAAAACAGAATATAACATACATGATAGGGCAATGTAAAGAAGCAAAATTCATTTTCTCGAGCTTTATAAACCATTCAAATCTTCTAAAATTTATTTTAGCCCCACAAATGATTGTAAAAAACAAGGAAAAGTGACATTTTATGAACCTGAGAACAGAAATCTCAAAGGGCTCGAAGTTTTCTAAAATTTTCTTCAGCTGGTTGGTTCTCAGCAGTTTCCAAATTATTGTTCGAAAATAAAGAAATCGTATTTTCTAGTTCTCAAAGAAAATATTACTCGAGGAAACTCATTTTTTGGAAGAAACGAATTCATTTCAAAAGGATTTCTAAATTGCAATGCAATAATAGGAGTGACTTTTGCACAACTAAAATAGGAAAACAAAAAAAATGATGAGTAATTTTGATATAATACATCAAATTAGATCCATAATGCTTAGAAAAAAGTGTATTTTGTATTTTCGATATCAATTAAAATCTTTAAAATTAATTAAATTGCTGTCGTAAAAACATGTTTAATAGAATTCAGGAAGTCATAGATGCATAAAATGTATTTCTGCAATGCTTTATACTCACTTCATATTTAACCAAAACATTTTGTATGACGATGTTTTGCAACTGCAGAATTTTATTGATTTCGACGACCCCAGTAAGTAAGCTAAAATGGTTTGAAATGGTTTGAAAAGGTAAAAAGGTTTTAAAGGACACTTATTATTTTTTTAATATACAGAATATTCTAGAAGAAGAGAAAAAAAAAACCAAATTTTATTGGCATGAAAAGTTTAATTTTGCAATATTATTGATTTATTTAAGCAAATAACTAATATATTTTAATCCTGTGTATTTAATTCCTTTTTTTTCTCCTATAGGTTATGAGAAACCTCCATCAGCACCAGTGATGGAGACACCTCAGCGCCCGACACTTGTCACAGAGTATTGAATATTTAACCATATTCCTTCCATTAATTATAATTAATTTAATTGTAGGAAATCCATTGTGATGTTGCAAAAATATTGAATATAAAGACAAATAAATTAAAATACACTCGAAAAATCATTTTGGATGGGCACAGAGCCTGGATTTACATGTGCTAAGGATAAATTAAAATAATTTGCTCAATTTTAGAGGGGACATTAAATTTAAAATAACACTTTATTCTTCTGTCAAAAACTTTCTATTGAAATTGAAATAGCTTCAACTTAGCAGCTTAAATCATCATTTAGCCCGCTATTATTACATGGAATTTGATTAAAATAATCTTAGTAATAACAAAAGCTATTTGCTGTTTAGGAAAACATAGAAAATTAGATCTTACACTTGATGTTAAAATTTTCGATTGAAAGTGATGTTAAATGCAATAAGTTTTGAATTGAACGCCGGATAACTTTGTCAAACAGCTTGTTTAAACTACCGTGCAATAGTGCAGGTATAGCCACTCAAAGAAAAAAAAGGGGGGAGGGATACAGTTTTATAGCTTTCATTTTACTGGGCTGATTGACAAAACTCAGCATTAGTTTCTCATGGCTCGAAAGAGCGACATAAGGTAATAAGAAGATCTATATGAAGCATTGTTCTAACATATGTATTTTGACACAAAATCGGATCTTTCTGAAATGACATACTAATTGCTTTTTCCATTTCGATTCTACGATTCACATTATACCTAAATACCAAATTTTGTAAAATTTGGAAATGAAACTTAAAAATTTATCCTACCATCTTTTCTTCAGTTTGCGCCAAGAATAAATTCTTCGCGAAATTCGTAATTTTCGGTAACCTATTGCATTTCTCCTTTCATTGTGCACCAGCCTAAAAAATGATGCCTCCTTTATTCTTTTCGATAATTTTCTTTATATTATGTTTTTTTAATCACAGTTGTTATTTTTTGATTTTTTTTTCATTTTAGAATTTCGTTTTAATTGTTTTAGTTGCATGGTTGAATATAGTTATTATATGTTTTATTTGCATGGTTAGTAAACTTCTTGAAACAATTATTTCGAAATTTTCTATTAATTCCTTAGAACGGCGTATTTTGAGTATATTACTTAATATAAAATTTCGAGAATTTGATTGCACTTATTTGAATTGCCTTTCTTTAGAAAACATTCTTTGTGACACAGACTATGATGCATTTTAAAACTGCATATATTGAATGAGAAAATACAGTCCAGCATAATTAATATGTCTTTACGTAGGAAGTTCAGAAAAGATATATAAATGAGAAAGATGCTATAACCGACATTTTAGTTTAGGATGAGTTGCATGCATAGTTTTATGCAGTTTATGATTGTGCCACCGGTTTACACAGTTTATGATCCTACTTTTATTTTCCTAAAATGATATTCATATTATAGTCAAATATTTTATTTTTAAATGGTAAGAATCAAATAACATAAAATTAAAAAAAAATTAGAAAAAATACTAAATTACTAGGCATTTTGAAGGTGTGAGATGAAAGGTAAGACTGGTTTCATCTATAAGGAAAACGTCTTTAGATGATATACATGTACGTCCTTGTATAAATTCTTGAGTCGTCAACTAACTTGACTGAGACATCTTGGGATTCTTGCTTTATGTTATGATATAACGTTCTATGACATAATTTAATTTTATACAACTATTCAGTCGAAAACAGTCGTCTTTGACCTGGGATGAAATTTGTGTCTTTCCGTTAGCACAGGCTATTTTTCTGATATATTGCATTTGTTGCACTGCACTACGAGAAAACTTTAACAAAATCTGATATAAACCTGCAAGACACGCAACTTTTTAAAGTGGATTTTCTCACGAATTGTTGTTCTTTCTTCTGACTACCATCTATTGCTTAATGTATCAAATGTAGAATTTGTTTCTACATTTTTTCTTCTACATTTATTTTCAGTGTTGACACTAGACTAACGTTGTTTAATAATTAAATATTCATAAATTTTTTATTCTTGTCAAACTCTTTTAAAATTTCATTTGAATCTTCAGGGAGACTGCTTTACTTTGTCTAGACATTTTAGCAGTAAATAAAGCTTAAAGCAAAGCCCAAAAGACAAATGTTAAAGTTAAAACATTTTAACCAAATGACAAAGAAATAAAGAATTTCTCAAACGTTTCTGGTCAGCAGAATGCGGGGTTTATTTTATCCCTCTGAATGACCCGAACTTTATATCGGGTGCAAACAATCTAAATCATATTATTTTGACAATTTTTAAGAACAATAACTCCCATATTAAAAAGCATATAGTTTTGTACACAATCTGTAATAATATGAAGGAAAACTAGCTGATTTAAACTTTCTTTCAAAGAGGATTAATGTAAAAATTTATATTTCATATATTTGTGTTAGAAGCTAGTTCATGACCCAAACTCCCAAACTCTTAAAGCTTAATTTATGTTGCTAAATTTTAATTTGAAACTATCCACCGTGAAATATGCGTAAGATTTTCGCTTTTATGGAAAAAAAGCAAGGAATGAATCCAGGTAAAGTTTCAATGAAGCAAAACTGAAGGAACTACCCCCTCCGAAAAAAAAAATACTGAAAATTTCACCTTGAATGCGTTCGATTTTCGAAATGCATGCTTCGATACTAACTTTGAAAATTTTTTTATATGTTTTCGGATACTTACACTCATATTTAGGAAAATGTCCTAGTCATTGCAAAAGATGTGGCTTCCGTACCAAAAACATTGACCGAGGTATTTAGTTTTAAAGCTGTACAACATATGTAATAACCATACACAAATTGAATAGTTAGCTATCTGTATTTGTACTTAAATAAAAATAAAATATCGATTTAAGAAATGTTTTCTGGTATTGCCTAGATGGTGTTAATGTATTAACCCAACCACCTTGACGCAGTTTGGCAATTTTTTACAGATGAAAAAGAAAGATGCCTAACGCCATAATTTACTTCAGTTGAAATAATTTGCGCATTGCATATGTAATTATTATTACAGATATATTTTACATTCTAAATAGATATTTATCCCAGGTTTTTGTTTTCGCGACGACCACTTTAGCAACAGACTCGAAACATTTTATTCCTCTAGCCATTTTGCGGCAAAATCCTGCATTCTTGCAGAAATTTTACTGCGGTTTCTTCTGTTGCTGGCAAATCCTAACAGTGCAGATTTTAAAATTCAGTTTAAGGCAAAAAATTTCATGATTTTTCTACAAAATTTGTTGGAATCTGAAATACAACAAAAAGAATACATTCAAAAATGACGTCATGGCTTGACGGAAGAATTGTTAAAAGTGCGGTTTCATGAGGAATGGTTAAGCGCATGGTTGCCAAATTTTGGCACTGAAAATTTATGAAAATTTGGCGAGTTCTATTAAGATTGTTGTGATAACACGTAAGTATATAGCAGATTAAGTGACTTGCATTTCTGAGCATATTATCGTGAAAAGCATTCATTAATATAATTTTTTTACAACAAGCGATCTTGGATCCATGAAATCTTACAGAATGCTTGTTATAGCCCTCTTAGCGTTATGGACGTAAAATTCCTAATAGAAGGATGGTTTTCCAATTCATTACACATGAAAATTTTTGCAAATTCTAACTCATTCTATTTCGGATTCAATGTTTATTGGAAGAAAAGGAGTCAAGGCACAAAGTTAAAGAATCTTCTAAATTATAATAAAAAATAGACATTCTGGGAAACTTTTAAATTTTAGGAAAAAAAACGTATTCAGTGCTCAGTTTCCAACGGGTGAAATTAGTAAAATTAGGGTAAACTGAGTGAAAGAAGTGCAATGGTAAATACAGCAATTTAAAACCAAGGAACAGGCATAACCTTAGCGTGCTTTTTGTTTTATTAATCAAGCTATGAAGTGTAAATTTAAAAAGCTACTGTGCCAAACACGGGCGGAAGAGGCTTTTCTAACCTGCGCAATCAGTTATCAAAAAGCTCTGCTATAAAGCACAAAATTACGCAGCACCTTTGTGAAGTTCAGTTTATATCACTTAAAATGCAACCTTCATTTATAATCTTGACGAAGAGTCACCATGCACACAGGTGCCGGCATCTTTATGGCAGGGCATCATTATGAAATCTCTGAGGTGTTAGGAAATGAAAGTTTCCTACTTTTATGCTATGGAGTAAAGAATTAGATCCAAGAGTTATGAATTTACTATGAGCTAACAAAGAAAATGTTTAACCATTAGTTCATATTTATAACGAAGACGATGTTTATCATCAGTTCATATTTAGTTTTTTTTGGGGGGAAATGCCATTAAATATTTTTCTTCCAATGAGTTTATTGCTTTTTGCTGCATGAATCCTGAAATTATGATTAACGTTTTGTCCGCTTGTAACCATCCATGTCAGATGACGAGACGGTGCAATGGACACCGACATCTCAAGAAGCCCGAGAATCGCATTCGCCCCTGGTGCCAATCCTGGTCCCCTGTAGAAGAAGAATCTTGGACAGTAAGAATTTGATCATAAAAATATTTACAGTGGAGATAACACAAGACTTTCTTCTTACATTTGAAAGCATTTTCTTAAACAAAGGGATACTGAAATGCTGTATAGAATTGACGATCCTATATAAACATTTTGTGAGCAGTTAATTTCGCAAAACCTTTAGTACCATTTAGATAAAACTTAAGTACTGGAGGAAATATACATCATTAAACATTTTTGCGAAAGTTATAACTACTGCAGAAACTGTAAGTTGTGTTTACAGTTTGGATTCTAGTGATGTTCTAGCTTTTTCTTATAGTGTGTGATCTGTGACAGCTTTCATGTTATAACAGTATTCATATTTGTGCGCTGACTCGATGTAAGCCAAACTATTCCTAGAAGTTATATGCAGAAATATAAGCAAGGTAAAAAGAAGTTATCCTTAGTTCTGAACTAGAAGTTTGAAATTCTGGCAACAAGGCTTGAATAAAAATGGTAACAGCGCGTTGACTCTAAAAATAAGTCATTTTCGTGGTTACAAACACTTATAATCTCCCTGGCATATCTACCATCTTCTGCCAAACTCTAGAAGTAGTTTAACACCACCTTTCACGACTACTTTTGCTAATGTTCTGCAGCGACTGTTCAAAAGCATAAATACTCATTTCTGTGTTGTTGTAATAAATCATTCGTAATGGTTATTTCATTTTGGAGAAGATATCACAGTCACACGGATTCATATGAGCTGAATATTGTTGGTGTTGCAGTACATCCTATCGCCACCGTCACAGGAGACCCATGACAGCTCTCGCATTCTGTCACCATGCATTGCCATGGAGGATGATGGGATCTGGTACCGATGAATGTAATCTCTTCCTTATAAATGTTGGACGCAGATGATGTCTCAGGTGATGAATTCCATTCATCGTCCGTGGCAATGCGCTGTTTCATGATGCGAGTGCTTTGACGAAGCTCCTGCAATGCTGGAGATAAGAGGCCTGGGACATCCACCATACTCATCAGATATAAATCCGTATATATATATGGTTTCTTAGCCAAATGAAAGATTCACTGCCAGAGATCTATCAACAGAAATGGGGCTGATTTTGCTGAGGGACTGAAAGTGCTTTTACTGTGATAATAAACTCCTTTTGGAACTGTCGAAGAGTCACAAGTTCCAATCCAATCCTTGTAAATCTATTAAAGTTTTTACCCAACATTTTCATATGACAACAAGTAACAGAGATTTTATATTCAAAAGGCATTACAAGTATATCATAAACGATAAGTCCATAAATAGTGGAATAAATTTTTACATTTATTTGCAGTATAGACAGACTCAATGAACAACAGATTAAAGAAGCTTGTATGCACTACGTGGCAGAAAACTGTTGCTATGGATCAAAGGCTATTAGAGAAATGATACTAACGGAAATTACCAACGGTTGCACCTATCACGTAAGTTATTAACTCTAAAACCTTCTCTGCAACTTTTAAATTTTGCCAATAGTGCAGAATATTAGTATTAAATGATTATTTCTATTTCAGTATATATTAGAGACATTTGGAGAGAAAAGGGTCACAGCCTTTCGCTCTTCACCTTATACAGGTAAGTGCATTTAAAATGACTTCTCATCTAATATCACTTTAAGTCTGCTTTGAATGCCTATTACGGCAATCTGAATTCCATTATTTCGAATGAAAATTTTTTCATTTAGTTCTATGAATTGGTAGGATTTTTAAGTTTAAAATAATTTCTTGTCATTAGTTTTGTTATATTTCTCTTCGTTTCTTTTATTAGTCAGTTTCGCCTTAAAGTATGCGAATTTAACGGCTCTTAAAGAACATAAAGACACATCGAGAATACACAGATGTAGTAACCGAAAGGATTAAGCGCTATGCGAAATTATTAAGCCTTTTATCCACTTGCCTTCGTTTCTCAGTGAGTTTATTAAGTAACCAAACAACAAAGATGAAATCATGCTAGTAATTATAAGTTATTTAAAAAAATTATTAGTCATAGCACGAAATGGACGGAAGAACTTTAGTTTAAGAACTGTCTATTACGTCTTAATTTTTATAAGGCGTATTTGATAGCGCTTGAAAAAAATATTTTCGTACTTTCCAGGCAAACATCTCGAGAAGGGGAGAATTAACAGCGAGATTTAGCGTCAATAATGGATAAGTGTGGTGTCATAATAAACTCGTAAGATCTTCACGTTTTGGTTTGGCTTAGTTGATTATGGCAAAGGACGCTTGGCCTTATTCTTAAAGAATTGGATTCCTTCGTATTTTTAAAGACAACCGGGCGTGCATTGCTACACGTGAAGAAACGCAAATGCATTGCTACGCGTGGGGAAAATGCAAATGCAGCCAACCCGTTTGCCTAAAATCGAACCCACATCAAACCAATTCAGCGGCTTAGCATCTCGGTCGCTGGCGGACCTCACCTGATTTATCTAACCTCAATTAATTCTTGATAAGTCCCTTAAGTTTTTGGAAAACAAGTGTATAAGTTAACAGCTATTTCTCTGTTTCTTTTCTTTCTTTCTTTTTAATATTTTGAAAAAGTTGATTAAAATTTGAGATAGACCTGCTTTCTACGGAATAGCATGTTGTGAAATAGTAGTTTCAAAGTTACAGGATCCTGGTATGCACGTTGTGGATACAGTATGAGAGATTATTTGAAAACAAGTAATTTTGTTTTTGTTTTATTTTGATTATGGCAAAGCATTCGAGAGCTATCTGCCTAAGGGGAGGGATGACTTCGTGGAGGACGTTCTAATGGGTATAAGTTAGACATGGGGAAACCACAAAAATGCCCATGTAGCCAGCCCGATCGAAATGACTTTACCTCTCGGCAGCTGGTGGGGCGAAAACAAATAAGTAATAGTGGTGCAATTTTCAAAATAAAAGTAATAAGCTAATAATCATTCGAAAAGAGGGCATTTCAAGGGCTAAAAAATGAACTGTATCCTTAGCTTGTACCTGTTGATTAGATTTATAAATAAAGAATGATCTGACCCTTCACATTCGAATGATTGGCGAAATTCTGACGGGAAGATTCATGGTCAACAAGAATGTGCTTAAATACCGGTCGAACGCATTTAAAATAAACACACTAAACTCTTTTTTCTGAACTTATAAATTGCGTCTTAATTTTCGTAAGGAGTATTTACAAGGTACATTAGTATTTAAGATTACATTTCGTATCAACCTATGAGCTGGAAAGATCAACAAGGATTTTAGTTTCGTATCAGCTGCGTTCCATTGTTTGCATTAGTCATCTTATATAGACGATAAATTGTGAACAATAAAAAGTCCCTTCACAGTAGGAATTGGATTAAATTATTGGAATTACAGCAAAGCACACGATGCTTTTTGCTTAAGGGGAGGGTTGACTTCGTGGGGGATATACTAAGGGAAACGGGCTGGTATCCATGCTACATATGGGGAAAATCATGGATATTCCGATGGAGCCAGCCTATTTGTCAAGATCTTTCTTAGTGTGAGTTAATAACACTGCATTGAAAATGGTTAGATTAGTTAAGATATTTAGAATACCTTAAATATATATATATTGTGTTAACGTGGTTAGAATAAACTGTATTAAAAACGACAATTGTAACTAGGCAATTATAATAGTAACTAAAACCAATTTGATAATGCTGATGGTAATGGAGCCAGACCAAACTGAGCGCCATTTTTTATTTAAGTTTTGGAAATAAGAAGGGATCGTTTCGAATTCGAATTGTTAGTAGTCTTATAATTCTATGTCTGACATTAAAATAAGAGTAAGAATAATATCACATTCTGTTTGCAGGCCAATGGATAGATGGTCCAGAAAATGGTGTGCCACCTAGACCTTGGAACGTAGTTGTTCGAGAACCTCAGAGCTTTGTAAATAGCCAAATAAAAATGGAAGTTCCCCATACGGCCTCTGTGAAGCAGTGCAGCACGTGCGTGGGTAATTGTCGTGTAAGATGTGAATCTTGTCACGGCAGAGGAGGGGTTAGTTCCAAACTTCTAATTTTTGAATCATTTTGTTTCTTTTTACTAGGAAATGCGATTAGTAATACTTTGTTAGTCTGTATTAATAAAGTAGAATTGTAAACTGAATAGGCCATTGTTAAAAGAAGTTTCGTAAATATTCTCAGTATCCTTAAGTAATAAATGAAAGGCTACATTGTTGTACTAAAATTTGCTTATAAGGGCATTTATTTCAATTGCTGTTATTATTTACTTCAATTGCTGTTATTGTTATTCAATTTATTTTAATTGCTTTTGACATTTATTTCAATAAAAAAATCCAGTGTATTTTGAGAAGCAAACGATTCACCAATCTTTTTTTTTTAGACAAAGCTATCATTATAAGAATAGCTTTATCCAAAATAGGGACTTTTAATCATTTCTGTTTTTAGAGTGTATAAAATCCATTGGTTTGAAACTAGCGTCAAACAAAGAAAACATTTTGTTAAATGCTGAGACTATTGACTAACGTCTAGGAGGTTAGTCCTTACATTGCATTCAATTCTGTTCCCTTCTACACATCTTTTACTTAAACGCATTCTGCATGAAAGATTCAGGAAACTAGATTTTTGTATAATTAATTTGTAAATGTTTTCAATGATTTTAATTAAGTATTATTATAAAGCTTTCCAATAAGCAACAATATACAATTTTTGATTTAACAAAACACTAGTGTTATTAACTAAATAAAACCTCTTTCTCATGCTCCACTAGTGGCACAGAGACTAAAACCACTGGATACTGGAAGTTCAAATCGAGCTTCGATCCTAGGTGAACAGACTGACTAGATCTGTTACTACAAAAGCGAAGCCCCTAGCTCCCCCGGTCGATGGTTCAGCCACAAAGCTTTTAGAGGCCAGCCCGACAAAACAAAAAACAAACTGGAAAAAACTAGAATAAACGGTTGAACATGTAATAAAACGACACATTAAAAAAACAGATATACATCATTCACACATCTACTCCAGCCATGTATCTCTGTGCGTTGATAATATTCATTATTACCCTGGAATAAAGCAGCATTTTACTATAATCCTCAAGGTATCTTGGAAATTCGATTTTCATTTTACTCTAATGCTTGCAGTTAGGTATAGGTTTCAACGAAGACATGAAACATGTTTGAACATTATCACCTCTTACTCCACATAGCCGACAAAGACTGTTTTCCTGCAAGGCAAATCTATTCAAGTACATGGGAAAACTTCCATATGCCATCAAAACTTGATTCAGATCTATATCAGTATAGCACTTTCTTCCTTTATAAGTCTGTATAGTATCCATACAATTTTTCTTTTTCTCTGAGGATTCCCAATTGTTTTTCCATTTTTTCATATAAACTATTGTATAAAAAATCTAGATTTGTAGTTAGATCTGTAGTTTTTCCCACGTAGTAACTTGAATACCAGCAAAATTTCCTCAAACCTCTTCTAAAAAGGCATTCACCCGAGTTCGATTCCAGGCGAACGACTGTATGCATGAACATTCTCATGGCTTTCCCCATGTGTAATGTGTATACAACTCAGTTTCCCTCAGATAGTTCTCCACGAAAGCATCCCTCCCCTTAGGCAGATAGTCCTAGTATATTCTGCCACAGCCAAATAAAGCAAACCAACCAAGAAGGCATTCCATTTCTTAGGCAGATAGCCCACGTGTGCTTTGCAATATTTTATTATTTTAAACTAATAAATAAATTCCTCGAGCAATTTATTGATTAGCTGTCTGAGCTTCGATGTGCAAAATCGTGTCATTGCTTATTTGATTTACCTGCGAAAGAAATTGTGGAACTGCGAGGTGCTTCAGATGTCCTTCGCTAAAGGATCAATTGCAAGAAACGTGTAAACAATAGAAACACAAAATTTACCAGAACTATTGATACTGAAATTTTCCATTTCAAAACAACGTGAGATAAAAATATTTCTGCAGAAACACAGATACCGCAACGATGTCTATTAGTCAAATTATATGCCTTGTTCTTATCTCCTATAATACTTGTGTGGTTTTCAATTTAAGTATTGCCGACGAAAACTTTTTAAAATTTGTCTTCTTGTTACTTATTGTTTATCGATATATATATATAACTTAATTCGCTCATTTTTTAGACGATTTTGCTCTACCGTAAAAAACATTTGCTTGGAAATTTTTTTAACGGCGACTATATTTTTGAAAGTGTAAATTATTATCTGCTACGTGTTTTTGTTTTCATACAAAACGTCGCTTATAAAGACGCTATGAATGGAAGGCTAACGTTTGTGTTCTTTCCGAAGAAAATTATTCGTATCTAGTTATTAAAAAACGCTGTGAAAGCCCTAGTTTTTCGATATCTAAACCTCCGATAGGTAATATAGCCAACAACAAAGGGGAAAAATTTCAAAATTTAGCTTCAAGTGGAAACGTTCTTCGAGATATGTATGCAAGGCAGAAATGGAATGTTTCGAATGTTGCAAAATAAGATCTTTAATGTTAACAGAAAATCCGCTAAGTAGAAGGACAGTTGCTAAATAAATAAAATACTCAGTGTCGGTTGTAAAGAAAGTGCTTAATGCTGATTTCAATTTTAAAAAGATAAGCATGATGTGCATCGTTTTTCTCCACGACATATTGCCTTACGCAGAACGCCCTGGAGAATTCTTTATGAGAAACATTTATCCAGACAAAAATGGAAAAAATGTTGTAGTAATAGACTAAATCTTGAGTATATTTAAAAGACTGCAATAAAAAGCGATCCATTTACTATCACCAAAGAGGAGGAAAAAATATTAAAACGTGGTTCAAGGAATTTAAAGAAAGTTTTTCGAAGGCATTTGTAATTGTTGCTCGTTTGCATCTAACCTCAAATAAAACACGTTAGATACATATAATCTTTGGTCTTCCCCTCACAAGAAATTTAAGTTAATGACAAGACGACTAAGTTAATGGACTTAAGGTAAAGCAACGCGAGGGCTACAGATGTCTTCGTGAAGGAGGTTTTTTTTTAAAAAACTTGTACATAACCCACGTCACACATACAGAAAAACACGAAAGTTCCCAAGGAGTCAACCGTTAGCCGGGATTTCAGTCCGAGTCGAACTACCAGTACTCAGCGCCTTTACCACTCGACCAATGGTGGGCTCTCTTGCTAAAACTAATATAAACGCAGAGACAAATTTCAGAGAATAACAATAAGTTGGATGCCTTTTTGATTGCTAAACAATTTTTGCCAGGACATCAAAAAGGGAGATTTCACCGCCGAAATGCCCCAGTAAGTTGTCCGCATGGGTATTCGTGGGTATTAGTTAAACTACCATTTAAATACACTGCGGGAAATTTCCTCGCTCGTATTCTCTCGTTCAGTTTCGCTCTTATGAATGGGTACTCCATCTTGCTGCTAAATGAGATTCGGCTACATGTAATAAATTTAAGAGGCGTAAATTAATTAAATTAGTTTCCATGATATCTAAGTAAATTTCTTTCTGTACAGTTGATCTGGTTAAAAACAAAAACCAATGGAAAATTTAAAACATTTTAAATTATAAAACCTTTGTTTATTGCCATAGCAGTATCAATAAACCATTTCGCTTTATCACTTATACTTTTTTTTAATTGTATTCTTTAAACGCACCAAAGATGTCTGACTCATAATTGCTTACATTCTGCATTTTATAATGAAACTATCTGTATATCTTACTTTTAGGAAACCTGTTGGAGTTGCACTTTCGGGAATGATAACGGACGGCGATGCACAAGTTGCTCTGGCACAGGTCGTAGAATGTACGTTGCCCACATAACTAACTTATATTTCTACCGAAACGATTATGTTTTATTAATGCATCAAGGAGTCTTCTAGATGTGATTGTTTACACTTCAATAAGTATTTGTGAAAGGGATTCCAATCAGTAATCACAATGGTGAACAATTCATTTCGATTTACCGTGCTTATGGCGTGAATTTTGTAGGATTTCGTTTGGTTAAAATTAGCATATTATTCAAATTTTTGTTATCTTTCCTCAACTCCTCAATTTCCCCTCGCATTTTTTTTGCCAGGGTGTAAATTATAGTTAAGTGAGTATTAAACGGGTGAATATCTGAGTTCAGTCAGAGCGTGTTTTTGCTAGCCGGCGCACGTTTCGTTTCTGACCTTGCTGTTACGCCAATACGCCCTTTGGCCATTTCGAAGAATAATGGTCACATATGTTAGGTTTGTTGAATCAACCTAAGTTACCCATACTTTAACGTGCTTATCTAGCACTATTCTTTTTAAACTTGAATTTGATTATGTAATAACGTTTAAGTTCCACCGCAAGTAGTCGGTGCTCTTGTAAAGCAATTTCTGTGACCCAAAAAGGCTAGATGTTATAACTTGACTTGCAGATGCGTATATTGTACGTTTACTTGTATTTACATATGCATGCTATTGTTGCGTGCTTACGAGTTCGTAATGGATTGAATGCACAAGTCGTTAAAAAGTTTATAAAATTTATTCTTTTCAAAGAAATAAAACAAAAGACTGAAATATTTCCTCAGAGATATTCGTACAATATCACAATATCTCAAACCTTAAACAGAACTCAATCCAAAACATAGAAACTAATTCTATCTCACAGCGAATTCGCTGCAATGAATAATAGCATTGGTAAACAACAGTTCGCTTAAAACAGCTACAACTGAGCTGAGGTGTTTTAATTCTGCTTTTATGAGCTTTTTAATTATTCAGCAGAACACTCTTGTAAAACCTATTTTCTCGATTTTCCTGAATGGCAACAGCAATTACGAGATATTGATTTATTAAATGTTAAATGCACGAAAATTTATTTTTACTTTTTCGGACATAGCTTTCTCTTCAAAAGTCGTCTGCGTTGCACGGGAAAATAAAACAATTTTAATTACAATTCGAAATAAATACGAAATCCGTAACACTATAATAGGTATTTTCTTCTTTTGAGCTGATAATTGTATTTTGCACTCTTGTATTCTGCTTACTCTTTTTATCTTTGTAATTTTTTGATTGAAATGTATTAAAATTATTTTGAAGTTCGCTGTAAAATGTATGAGACAATAATTTCCTCATTCTCCGAAAATATTTGATTATTCCTTTGAGGCATCCTTCATTTTTGTTACAATGAAAGTTTAATTATTGCTTTACTTCTTCGAAGAAGCATTTCTATGTTTCATAATTCATTTACTGACTCTACTTTTAGATGCTGGTCTTGTAATGGCACCGGGCAAGTGAGATGTCGTACTTGTAAAGGCCATGGGAAACTGAAGCATTACCAGTTACTTGTCGTCACATGGTGAGTGAAGCCAAAATATTTAAATAAAATGCTTAAAAGTGAACATAAATGAATGATATAATAAATAAAGCAAACTAAGTTATAATTTCAGATATAAAATAATTTACAAAAACTGTCTAAAGTTATTCTATGTTGTATCAATATTTACAGTTTTAGTTTCCAATTTTCGTTTGTTAGCCCTAAGGGGACGTTAGTCCCTAATGGGATATTAGTTTAGAAAATGGCATTTTGCGGCATATCACTTTTTAGATTGTTGCCACCAAATACTATCGCCCTTTATTATATATAAAGTAATTGAATAATGAAGACTCTGCACAAATGTATGCACTTTTTTTTGCATTGTGAAAAACAGCGGTACCTAAAGCCATCATATTTTGAATAACGTAATCGTTCACCAAAACATGGGCACCTGGAAGCCCGAATTTTGAAATTCGAATTTGTTTTATCATCTATTTCATATTTTGCAAAACTTTAATGAATTTTTGATGAACAAACTTAACAATTTCAAAGCGAACAGTGGCAACAGTGTACAAAAAAATCATTTTTATCTCCAGCCCGAGAGAGAACTTGATATTTAAATAATAACATAAACAGATAAATCAAGTTAGTAATAAAAAAGACAAATAATTTGAGCATCTTATTAAGAAAATTTAATATTGATATGAAGAACTAAGAAAAGAATGAAAAAAACAGAAAAATGTGTGCCAACATTTGGCGCTGCATTGGGAATTCTAAAAGTGTACTGCTACGGGACTTTGAAAATTTTTGTAATTTTGCTGTTGAGCTGTATATGGCTTAAGAGCGAATAAAATGACCCTTAATAATAAAGCTAAAAAGACAAAAAAAATGGGTTAGCAGG
>KK117776.1:32340-51890 GCA_000611955.2 Stegodyphus mimosarum | reverse complement strand
CCAAGCCCTATTTAAACAGCAAATCCCCCAGGAGAAGAAAAAGAGTAGCAGCAAGCATTAAATAACCGTGGGAATAGTAATAGCAGCTATCACAATAGCATCTGCATGTAAAGAGCTTCCAATCGTATTGACATCACAGTAATCTTTCTCTCACTTGCAACAGAAGGAAGAAGAAGCAAAAGGCAACAAGTAAAAAGCCTCGAGTTTCACCAATTCCCGCTTTTTATAAGTTAGTGCAATTCAACCAACAGTTATGCATTTCAGTCAATGAAAAAATTCCACAATAAGGAGAACAACTAACCGTAAGATTCCTTTTGCTTATCAAACAAACTGAACTGAAATGAGTTCTTGTCTGATGAAACTGCTTGGTCATGTTATGAGCAAGAAGTTAGCAAATAATTCTGTCACCAATGTAAATTGATAAAATCTCATAGCTGTTCGTATCATAATATGATGCAGTCTCTCAACTGTTTTCATAAAAGATGTAATAATCCAAAAATTTAAATCCAATTGTCACTGCGTCACACCATGATGCACAAAACAGACGGTTTTAACATTTCGTTTTGTCTGTTGAAAGCTCATTTATACCTCGTATCAAACATAAGATTATTAAAGTTTTAACAACTTTTAAGACGGTTTTAAACGATTCATTTGCCAGTAAATCCATTTTGGAAATTTCGCAATTTTTGAAAGTTTGATATGTGCGACTTATAGGTCAGACGGCATAATACAATTCCATTCCTTATAGTTATAGGTGAAGTATACATAGTATTGAACTTTACATTATTGATTTACTTGTGTAACCCTACATCCAAATTCCACCACATCATCTATACAAACGCTAACACTTCTCATAGGCAGTTAACTAACGCTATTAACATTATTCTTAACCCATCCTTCCATATGCATGAGAAGAAATTAAAACAATCACGTTACCTTATTCTAGTTCTCTGCGTTTTTCAGCTGTCTGTATTTTCATTGCCTCGTGCCAACAAATTTGAGGTCATCTTGAGGTCATGAGATTTGTATCACTATTACTAACCATATTTTTCTTTGACTGCCGGTCCTATAATGCCTTTATGTAGGCAAGTGCACACCTGTTTCTGTTTATGATCCTCTACATCTTAATTTTCTATTTTCAACCAGTTAGGGATTGATTTAAAAACTGAAGTACTAGAGTAAACCTTCTTAAAGGTAATCTCTCCCTCATCTTCTTTCAGTATGTATACAGTGGCTGAAAGTGAAACTCGGACACTTACTTCCAGGAATTAGAAGAGACCCTATTTAACCCTGCTTACTACTAAACGCTTTTTAAGATTTATTTTAATGTTATAACAGTTATTTTTAATTTCGAAACCCTTTTCTTTCAGTTCTTACTAGAATGAATTTTTAGTATCGCTGTAATGTAAATGAGGTGGAAAGAGTATTTAAGGGAGGTTAAGCTTATTTCAGTAGGAGAGCTTAGGACTCCTTAGTGGCGTGTGTTTGCCGTCAGGCTATTTCGTTACTATGCTAATTACGTGTGGCCGCATTGCACGTGGCTGGTAATAATCGCCGGCTAATTTAATTAAGGGCCAACTACGTTAAATAATTATGTCTAGCTTCGGCTAAGTCAGTTTCTTTTAGTATTAGATTAGTTTCTTATTTTCTTATCTTGATTTAAAAGTCCGAGTGGAGGCTTTCCTGTAAGCCCGAGAAGGGGCCATCTGTTACTATTGAGTGAATAAAAGGGTATTTTAACGCTTCTCTAGACTTTGTCCTTAAGAACTGGAACTCGGGGATAAGTTGCTACACAGTTCAATAAGTTCCTCTACGTTCAGCATAGACGAAGAAGCGAGGAACATTATAACTTTATGAAATGATTTAAAATAAAAACAAAATTATTTAAATGAAATTACAAGTCATTTTTATTTACTTTTTTAAAGTACATATAAATTCAAAAACAATAAAACAAAATGATTTGGTATTAAGTTTGAAACGAATAAAATTTAAACCAACAAAATCAAACTCGGAAATAATTATTGTTGAACTTTATTTGAAGTTATTTAAAAGGAATTAAATATTTGGGTGATAAGCTTTTATTTGCTACAATAGCTTTTAAACTGTTCGGCCACTGAATGGAATGATTTTTGCCAATAATGAAAAGTAATTTTTACCGTTCTTGTTTTACTGCCTTTTTAAAATCTTTTGAATTGGATAGGGCACGATTTAAAAACTTTTCTTTCAAACTGGCTTATAAATTTTAGTCGCATTTAAGTCTGGAGATTGAGGAGGCGTATCTATAACATGTGAGCAATTATAAAGTAATCATATAGTAACATTTAGGGTCCGGTGCTTTGGACTTTTGTCTTGATAAAAATGAAAACAATCATCTATACCCAATTTTGAGCACTCTCTTTAAAATGTTTCTACAGAATCTGTAAAATTTATTTTAATCCATTATTCCATCAATGATGCGAAGGTTATCCTGTTCCCTGGCTGACATTATTTTCCTTTTCATTATTGATCCAACACCATGTTCAAGAGAGGATTTTAATTTTTTTCTTTATTCTCTTGATTAGGCTTTTGCCAAGCGTATATTTGCCCATCCAAACGGAAGATTTAAATTTTGCATTCGTACATAAATATGTCTGTTCTTTAAAATAAAAAGTCTTTATTTTTATGAAATTTTGCAAATTTCATTTTTTTTTTCAAATAACTGACCTTACCCACTAAGCTTTTGCCTTCCTAGAGAATCGTTAGTTACAATTAGTTCTTTTTTAAATCGTTCTTATTGTTTTTAAATTAGATCTTTTTCCAAAAATGCTTTTCTACTTCCACAGCTAGTTTGAGGGCATTTAATGTTTGTTTGTCTATAGTTTTAGTATGATCCAACACACTTCAAAATCTACAAAAATCTTTCATTCTCTTAGTTTTGTTTATTTTCGGTGATGTTTCTTGTCTTAAATTGCCTGATTTTACCATCTACTATTGAATGATTTCGTTTTACTTTTTTGGCAATACTTTACTGACAAATATCTATAATATGCTCACGAATTTCAAAAGACGGCCCGAAACACATTCCCATACTTATTCATCAAAACGAAAATTAGCAAGCAAAAAAACAAATTAAACAAATATCTCAATACCAACACCATAAAATTCATGAAAATTAAAAAAAAAATTCTTTTCAAGTAAAAAAAAAAAATAGTAAACTGTAAGCTGTCCAGTTTTTATTTTGAAACTAGATTCCACTCTTTAAAGCTTTTTTAAATATTAATTGTGATTACCTTTCCCTTTTATTTATGATAAATCGATATATATTTATCATATCGATTTTTTATGAATAGTAAAATTTTATTATACTGATTTATCATATACAATAAAATGTTATGGTATAGATTTATCGTAAACAGTAAATATCGATTTGTATTTATCATATTAATTTATAAAGGCTGCCTTACATTTTATTTATTTCGTTTTTCGAAAATTGTTTTATAAGATCTAAAAATGTAATGTAGGAAAATTTGAAAGCCATTTAAAAAGTGGAGGGCTGCAGGCTTTATATAAATGATGCTCTACAACCAGTCTATCAGTTAGAGATTTCTTACTGTTCTAGTTTTGCTTTTTTGCATCATTCATTTTACGTTCTTATTATATACTTAAAAAGTTGACCAGTTTTTTTATGACAGCGTTTCTCAGTTTTCGATCCGCGCACCGCAAGTGGTCCTCGAAACCGAACCAATATAAAATGAAATTAATTTTAATTAACTGTATTTAAATAATATAAGTACACTAGTAGTAACATATGCTAAAAATTGCTGTTGAAAGAGAAAGTTGACCTGCAGAGCATTCTAATTTCGAAACTGATCTTCACTTGAAAGAAGTTCGAGAAACCCTGGTTTATGACGTATTTCCACTAGCCATTAGAGACCTGTGTTACTAACCCTCTTGTGAAATGACTTAAATACTGTCTTTCCTATGTTGTTGTTTTCTAGTATCTGACATGATAATTCCTCTCCAACAAGCCTTGTTTAAACCTGCTTTACATCAAAGTTATTTATACAAGTAATACAACATATGTACAGTTGACGCTTAATATTTCCAACAATCTGGATATTTAGAATATGTGTTCGTTTCTTAAAAAAACAAATACTCCCTAGTCTCAATGTCCGATTTCTTGTTAATTAAATTAATTATTTTTAGCAGCATATTTTGATTAATTTATTATTTTAATTTTCTTAAGTGTATAATGTAACAAATTTAACCTGTAATATAATAAAAATATATAAGTAAGTTGAAGTCCAGAATTTGGAAAGTTTATGCTTTCTAAATCAGCAAATTAGTGATACCCATTTTGTGGAAAATCTAGAACACGAATTAATATTAAAATGCATATGTAAATAAAGTGTTAAAGTTTTAGCGCAGGCACTTTAGTAGAAGTCGCCACTTTTCAGAATGCTCCAGTGTCATTCAATCATGCGCATAACAAGTCTTCAGGCACTCATGTGCATAATAATTCTTCACTCACGATGCCATCACTTACGTTTCCTTTCCTTTTGTTGTATTCCTGCAGTTTGTGTAAGTAAATCGTGATATACTTTTTTCTAAATTCTCTTTTAGAATACACACTTGTGTGATTGCTTTGCAACAGAAGAAAAATGTTGTAAATTTCCGCAACATTTTAACACAAAATTACTATTAATTACTGTAATAATATCATCTATATTGTAAATATACACTTTTTTCAAATTTCTTTTACTCCAAGTGATGATATGAACTTATTTGAGCTTTTTTTCTATTCTAAATTAGGTAAACCCAATCAATCACGCACCAGATCCCGAAGTGAATGCCGCCTCCAGCCGGCTTGTAGCTAAACACCAGACGGCATTTCCTACAGAATTAATCCGCAAACAGGTAAAACGAAAATTTCTGTAATTTTGTCATTTAGAACTGCAGTCTATTTAGAAAAAAGTGCTTTTTTCAATGTCAAAACTTTGAGACTTTGTCAAAACGTTTTTAGAATTACATATCTGAAAAATTTCGGGAAACCTTCAAATATTTAAAAATAAAAAATTTAACAGGCACGATTTTCCATGTGATTTTAATATCCAGGTATACAGACGTTTAATTTTTCCGAATAAACAGAGGAAATTTAGGAATATAACTTTAATCATTAATTCAGCTTAAATTTAGTGAAACGAGGGTCTTTATATTGCAATTCATTCAGTTCTTTGCGAGTAATTCATTCAGCAAAATCAAAGCTAAAAACTGCAACACCCTCATGGTCAAATTTTCAGTAACAAACACCTTTTTCCAATGGCAGGTATTAGCCATTACAAGCTTTGGCAAAAGCCGGAAGTGACGCTTACTTTATGATGGAGACATCTAATGGGTGGGGCACAGTTGCCTCCAATCAAAGGGCAGACAATTTACAGTCAAACCTTTTCCGAGATTTGAACCCGTGCCCTTTGGTTCGGCAGTCGGAGTCACTAACCAGTTTCAGGACTGGGCGTCTGGTAATAAACATGATATAGCTTGAACGGTTCCAAAAAATGCTGAAGTAAATAAATTCCTGATAAACAAAAATTTCAAATCTTTCAAGAAGAAATCCGTCAGAAGTACAGAAAACTAACCATAGCTATCTTTCAAGTAATTGCGGCAACCAAAAAGGATTTTTGGCTGTAGGATCATAACATGCCAAAATTTTCTCTAGAAAGATATGTACTTCAAATCGATATTTCCAACGAGAAAATATAATTTCATCATTCTGACTGGAATTCGTTCATGAACTGGTTCAATGGACCAGTGAGCGAGAGAACGGTTTGACAGAACGGAGTGACAGCTTCTTCAATGTCCACCCACTTGTTTAAAGAGTGCCAGAAAGGTTCGATTCTCATTTATGACAGAAGGAATAATTCTCCTTCCATGTTAAAACTGCGTTTAATTTTTATCATCTCCAACCTTTTTAAACATTTTTATCCCAAAATTTTATTGTTAGGTCAATGCAGAAAGGAAGTTTTCTCGAAAGTGCATTTGGAAAACGTTAGTCTATGGGGCATTTCGATCGAGTCGATTCCTTCACCACATACACACCTCGTTCAATTCTTTCTACTTTTCGCTTCCTGCTCGTATATATCTCTCTTTGCCCACTCCCTCTTTCTTTCCCTTTGTTCTGCAACGTTATTGTTAGCATCATAAAAAAAATATTCAACCTAGGGAGCAAACAGTTCTAATCTGATCAAAAAAACAACGGTTTTGCTCACTAGTTCTGACTGATGAAAATATTTCCCAAATGTAAGAAATATATCTCTTTTGTTAGTTATTTCAATAAAGAAGGAAAGATACATAATGCAACAATCTGAAATTTTTTTACTGATAATACTTACCATGAAAGTAAGAAAACTGCTGTAATAAATAAAAAATGTCATTTAATTCAATTTAATGACATTTAATTAATTACTTTACGTGTGACATCCTACAACGGAAGTGATTCTAAAATATAATATCATCAGTAGAAGTAAACTTGAGTCGACAAAAGCTGTAATTTTCCCAGTCGAGTACGTGAATGTTTCAAATCCTTCAAAGATAAATTTAGTAATAAAATTATACAATGAAATGAAAAGTATAAGTTTTTACATTAAATCGCTTTTAGAGAAATCCTGTTATTAATTGCTTTAGGGCAGGAAGAGATCTGTTAATATCGTTGATGAGACGGATTGTAAGGCTGATTTCACATAGTATTTGAGAATATTTCAGTTTTGCCCACATCGATGACAAAATTTATATATATGTATTGATTTATAAGCAGTATAAAAAAAGAAATATAGAAAAGAAAGAACAAGACATAAATTTTGGAATAAGCTTCAAAAATTGATTTCTGATAAAGTTCTACTACGAAATCTTGGCTAAAGTTATAAAGTATTTCTCCGGCCTTCTTGGCATGCCTTCGTTTTATAGTGGTCAGCACACTCGACGCGTAAACGGGAGGTCCGTGGTTCGATTCCCGGCGAAGTTGTTGCTCATTTTTCATCACTCCTGCTTTGAAATAACCTAATGACTGTACACTGGCGCCTGAACTAAAAAGATGGTGGATGATGATTCCCCACCACCGGGATTTGGCGATTGGGTCCCCAAAACCCCAGTTGCCCTTTAAAAGGGGGAGTGTATAAGGTATTTCTCCCGTCTTCTTCGCATGCCTTCGTGGTGTAGTGGTCAGCACGCTCGACGAGTAACCGAGAGGTTCGTGGGTCGATTCCAGGCGAAGGCTTTGCTCATTTTTCATGTCTCTTGCTTCGAAATAACCTAATGCCTCTGTTACCGTTAAAGTATATAATGCAGTTATTTCATAGAACACCTAGTTATTCCATGAAATAACTGATCGTGTCCGTTAAAGTATGTAATATGTTAATAATTTGACACTTTAACTAGTTATTCTATGAAATAACAAGGTATTCTATAAAGTAGCTAATGAGAGACAGTTAAAGTGTAAAATAAACAATTTATCTAAAATAAAATAACTAAATATTCTATAAATAAACTAATGATAGACAATTAAAAGGAAAAAGCAGCAATTTTTCTAATTTATGCAGCGTATAAATGGTATTTATGGAAACGTACCATAAAATCATTTGTTACAACAAGGATTACTAAAATTATTAATAAAATAACTAATTACACTTGGAATTACAAAGAACATTATTTCTAAAACAAAAACATTTTTTGTTGACACACTGGGTTTTACACGAACATTCCATATTGTTAAAAGAAACGTAAATGTATACCTTATACTAAAAAACGAGATATGTGATAGAGATTATTTTACACTTTAACGGGCTGCAGATCGTTATTCTATGAAATAACTAGTTAAACCATGAAATACAAGAGAGTTTTACACTTTAACGGACACGATCAGTTATTTCATGGAATAACTAGGTATTCTGTAAAATAACGGATTTCATACTTTAACGGTAACATCTCTACAAAGTAACCTGTTTCTTCCATTACATTTATATCTTAATTACTTTAGATTTTATTGATTCTGTATATTATCTCACAAAATCCAGATGCTGTAAAAAATGGTGACTTTTGATTTATACAAAACTTTGTAATTTTTGTTTCATTTTTCAGAGGCATGTTTTGCGAGCCGTACCTCTAACAACAGTCAAGTATATATGGAGAACCAAAAACGGCGAATTCTATGTCTACGGTTTCCAGAAAAAGGTTTACTTTGAAGACTATCCCCAACCGTGTTGCTGCTGCACATGCTTATAATTTTCGTGGGATTAGCAAAACCAAGTCTTACTCACCTGCGCACTTTCACTGAAAGATAAGCGCGAGAAAGCTTGCCAATTCATTTTGGCAAGAAGAAGTTCCCAATTTCGTATTCGCGGCAATTTTAACATAAAAAGTTAGACGTATTTTGAGAAAACGAACGACTCGTCGTTACCGGTATTGAAATGAATCAATCGAAAACTCATTTTGAAGAATTCGAACATAATAGATTGTCATGAGTACCACATGCGATTCTGAGTAAATGTTTATCACGATGTCTTAATGATTCCTATGTCTTGAACGACTACACACGTCTTTTTTATGAATGCGAATTCAACACAGAGATTTAAATTATATTACAGGGTGCATTAGAAAGCCTTAATCTATTAAATTTTCGTTAGATTTGAATTTTGATGCTGTGTGATACATGCAATCATGTATTGTGGATTCAAAATTTAAACACCAACAGGCTGGACGAAGAATTCTGTCGTACTAACTTATTTCATTTTGAAAGAAAGACAAAATATTTTTTTTGATTGGTTTCATTTAAAATGTAATAAAAAGGATATCAAAACGTAAAATAATATCAAAAGGTAATTAAAAATGACATCGAATCTTTAACTATAATTTGTGGTACGTGGCGTATAACTAAATCAATATTTTGTGTTTCTATACGATGATTATCGGCAGTTGTAAATATCAAATCATTAAAATATGTGTTTTGTACATTTGTAAGCATGATTTATTAATTGTCATTTAATACTTTGGACATTCATATATTAACAGACATTTAACAGCTACATATTACTTATTGAATATAATCCAAATGACTTCCTATGTTAAAGGCGTGTTTTCTTTCACTGTACAATACGACTCATAGTATTAAATACATTTCATTTATTATTACACTAATTATATACATATTGTTGCGAAAAATTCGGCGGTTGCCCCTGTATGTAAGCTTTCCGGCATAGCACTAGGGTTGCCATAAAATAGTGCATGGTAGGGTTGCCAGATTGGCGACTTTATCGCCCATTTGGCGACCAAATTGGCGATATCCCATGGTCCAATCGGGAAGCTTCTAGAATAACTTCCTGTCGAGATATCTCTCGAAACGTGTGGAACTTAAAGAAAAGCTATATAAACCCTTGCGTTTCTGAGAGGAGTTAGTTGCGAGAGAGTGATTAAGAGTGTGATTAGTTGTGAGGATTGCGAGAATAGCGGCTTACTGTGAGTGCTAAGCAACGCGACAGTTTTGTGAACGGAAAGCGATCGAGATAGTGCTTTGCCGTGAAGCTACTTTTACAGTATAGCTTGACAATGTATTGGTGATTGTTTCATGGTGTTTATTAGAAGTTTAGTGTTGCCGGGAAGCTACCTTTACAGTTACAGCCTGAAGCTGTGTTGCTGATTGTTTCAGCGTATTTATTGTAGATTTTCGACGCTTTTAAAGGTAATTTTGGAACTGTGCTGTAAATAGTGATTCTTGTAAATAAATTGTGCTTTTTATTGTTCTGCATCGTGTTTTCATCGGATACTCTCAAATCCACGAACCCGTATAACGCAACAATATATACACGCAGCCGTAAGTTGTGGAATCCTGCTTATATCACTCTTTCTCTAGAGTACTTTTTGCCTATCCTATGCCCTCTAAAGGCGGATTTTTACAGTGCCATCTATCGGCGGATTATGCATATTGTTTCTCTATGCAGTCACCTGCAGCTGCAGTACCTTTGTTCCAACGCCAGGAGCTTTCTTAAGGTTAGACGAATAAAATCTTCATATTCATATTCACCCAATATCGCACAGCCTACTCAATAACCTACTCGTGAGATTTGCGCTTCAATTTCAGGATTCTCCCATTAAAACACTTGCACCAATCGTACATTTTAGATTGAGGAGGACAATTATCTCCAAGCTGACCATTAAGACTTTAATAAATTTTGTATGGAATGGCATCTTAGTTACCTGCGCAGCACTTGTAAACCTTCTGGTCCTATATTTGGATTATAAATAATAAGGGAGATGGAAAAAAAGACTAGTACTACCATTGAAAAGTTCAAACCCGTATGTTCTTGCCAAATGAGTTATACTTAGATTGAACTCCTTAAAAGAACAGAGCAGAAGCCTTCTGTTTATACAGTGTGTTTGTTTTAAAACAGAAACGAGAGTAAGTCATTATTTAAGTCTTGTATTTCTTTTATTTGAATTTATTGCTGAGTTCGGCCCATTGTTACAGTTATTTTAGACAGTCTTTACACTTAACTTATAACAACTGTAACAATAGACAGAAATGAACAATAAAATACAAAAAAAAATCTGAAAGGTTTCAGATTTTAAATCACGTTCAAAGGAGCGTTTTTTTAATATTTTGTGTGTTACCTTTATTTATCAAATATCATGTTCTTCGCACTTGAACTATAAAATTCAGTTCAACAGCAATATCGCAAAATAATTTTAAAACAAGTATATCTTTAGAATTTAGAATACATAGTCTCACGCGCTGGAGATAACAATGTTTTTTCTGTACAACGTTGTCCTTGTTCGCTTTGAAATCGTTGAGTTTGTTAATCAAAAATTCGTTATAGTTTTACAAAATATGAAATCGATAATAAAACAAATTCCAAATTTCAAGTTTGGGCTTCCAGATGCCCATATCCAGTTGGAAACGTTCAATATTCAAAATTGGATGGCTCTAGGTACCGTTGTTTTATCACAATGCGAGAAACATATATATATATATATATATATATATATATATATATAGATAGATATAGGATAGAGATATATATATATATATTATGCAGATTATTGATTACTTAATTTATTTAAATATAATACAGGGCGATAATATTTGGTGGCAATAGTTTGAAAAGTGAAACAACGCTTTTAGTGAATCAATGCAAAATGTCAAAATGAAATTAATATTCTTTTTGTGCAAATTGCCCCTTTGGACTAATAATAGAAATAAAAGACTCAAATAATGATTTTGCATCTTATCTGCTTTAAATGAACTCACTGTGTTTGAACATACTTCGCAAAAATCCGTTTTTCTGAAATGTTCACATGTGCATGTGTAAGCATTTCGCCCCTAATAAATTAGGTAGCAATTACTGATTAATTTTTGTTAAGGAAGAAAAGAATTATGTTTCCATCCATAATATGTTTGGCCTTTCTTGTGCTCTAAATAATATAAGTATTGGGTTTAAATTGTTAGTTAGAAAATACATTCAAGATTTCAAATGAGTACGTAGAAAGTGTAATTTGCAGCTGAATAAAATACTCAGTCCTATGAGGAACACTTATTTACTTCTTTACTACCACCTTTTAAGTTTTATCGATGACGGTTAACTATTCTATTCTTCCATACAACTAAAAATGGTAAATAAACGCAGACACATGTATTCATCCCTTCTCATATTTTGATGAAAAGACTCCATCTATCGTCATATATCCTCCG
This sequence comes from Stegodyphus mimosarum, assembly GCA_000611955.2. Taxonomy (NCBI): domain Eukaryota; kingdom Metazoa; phylum Arthropoda; class Arachnida; order Araneae; family Eresidae; genus Stegodyphus; species Stegodyphus mimosarum. The sequence continues at coordinate 40,177 of KK117776.1, read as the reverse complement.
GTAGTAAAGTGTTTGGGCTCCGTCTGCAATTCGAGATTCATGTATTGAAGCTTTTCGGCGAATTCCCTTCTTTCCGTAGAATCCAAATGGATATTGAAATCTCCCACCAGGATCGTTTTACATTTTTGGTTTTTGGTCATATTTCAAATTCCGGAAAATGGCATCGATCATATCATCGGCACTGAGATTCGGTTTTGCGTGCAGGACAATGAATCTAACTTTATCTTGCATTTAAACCACGGCCGTTATATTTCACCGTTACATTTCGTTTGTTTTGTACCGTTACATTTCGTGTACACCGTTATATTTCGTTTTGAAATATTTCATATTTTTATCAATCAGTTTGCCGCCCCTTTGAAATATTTAAAATATCTAAAAACAGCATATCTTTAGAATTTCCGACAAATAGTCTTCAGCGCTGGTGATAAAAATGTTTTTTCCCGTTCAGTATTGCCACTGCTCGCTTTGAAATGGTTGAGTTTGTTAAACAAAAATTTGTTAAAGATTTTACAAACTTTGAAATAGATAATAAAACCAATTCGAAATTCAAAATTCGAACGTCTGGGTATCCATGTTCGGGTGGAGGACTACGTTATTCAAAATTGGATGGCTCTAGATACCATAGTTTTTCCACAATGCGAGAAACATACATACATTCATGCGGATCCTTCATTATTTAATCTCTTTAAATGTAACACAGGGCGGTAAATTTTGGTGACAACAATTTAAAAAGTTTTTCGCCGTTTACAATGAAATGCTAAAAAATGCCGTTTTGAGACTAGTAGCCTTTCTGGGCTACCAACCCTTTGGGCTAATAACAAAATAAGAATAAAAATTACAAACTGAGAACGGATTTCTGAAAAGTAGAGTTTATCTCTTTAGTCCGAAAACATTCACATAAAAATTGTTGACAGAAATATAGACAAATCTTTTAAAGGTGTCTGGAGAGTCTTTTTCTTCTGTGCCTTTTAAACACACATAGGAACAATGAGGTTGACATTTCTATCACCGACAGTACAGTTAGAACAAGTTCAAATCCTCACAAAGAACTCTTAAAAAATGCCATTTCCAACAAAGTTCAAATAGTTTAGAATCTGTTGAAAACTGGCTTTTGAAATTTTATTTTATTCTTTTATTTTGATGAAACTGTAATTTTTATTATTCTATGAAAAAGGTGTAGGAGAAGACTCTTTTTCCATTGTGCTTTTCATGAAGCAACATCCCTTTCTTCCGAATACAGCAAGCGTCTTTCCTATAAAAGTGCTTCCGCTGAGAAACTGGAACAGTAAGGTTTAAATCAATATGAATTATGGCTGATTTCTTTAAAACATCAGACTTTTCCTTTCCCAAATTTCCATGCTATCCACGAAAGTGAATTGTAAACAAAGTGAATAACTATCCACGAAAGTAAACAAAGCGAATGAGAATCTTAAGATCTATTGAGTTTTAATAGGTTTCGTAATTTCAACAGATTTTACATTGTTAGCTAGCATTTACGAATTATTGAAGTTGTATAACATGTATTCTTCAATTATCATTCTACGGATAGGTTTTACAGTATTATACTCGTATTACTGTATCTGTTAAATGAGACAGCTATTAATTAATAAACGTTTATGCAAGTAAATCAACTAGAGTAAACCTTTTTGAGGCGATTATCTTCTTACAATGATCACATATGAAAGTGATCAGTACTCTCATTTATCTAAAACGATCATTTACATAAATAATGTTGCGTTATACGGGTTCGTGGATTTGAGATTATCCGATGAAAACACGATGCAGAACAATAAAAAGCACAATTTATTTACAAGAATCACTATTTACAGCACAGTTCCAAAATTACCTTTAAAAGCGTCGAAAATCTACAATAAATACGTTGAAACAATCAGCAATACAGCTTCAGGCTGTAACTGTAAAGGTAGCTTCACGGAAACACTAAACTTATAATAAACACCGTGGGACAATCACCAATACACTGTCAAGCTATACTGTAAAGGTAGCTTCACGGCAAAGCACTATCTCGATCGCTTTCCGTTCACAAAACTCTCGCGTAGCTTAGCACTTACATTAAGCAGCTATTCTCACAATGCCGGCTCTCAGAAACGCAGGGGTTTATATAGCTTTTCCTTAGGTTGCACACGTTTCGAGAAATATCTCGACAGGAAGTTATTCTAGAAGCTTCCCGATTGGACCATGGGATATCGTCGATTTGGTCGCCAAATGGGCGATAAAGTCGCCAATCTGGCAACCCTACCATACATTATTTTATGGCAACCCCAGTGCTATGACGGAAAGCTTACATACAGGCGCAACCGCCGAATGTTTCGCAACAATAATAAAAAAATATCGATAATTTAGTCTTTAGAGAAGACCCATGGTCATTTTGCTCATTATTCAGTTTTTTTTCAGGCTCGATTTTAATAACGCTATTTTATGTTATGCCCAGAAGATAAAAACAATTATTATTTCTATTCTTTAATATTTAAGAACTATTAAAATTGGTATAAATTGCACAGAACTGATTTCTAGTACAAATTACATTTAGAGCTGTTTTTTTTTTGGCTTTTATATATCACTCCATTTTATAATGGTGTATTCAGTATCTATCTATTATAATACGCTAAAATTATCCTTTTTTCATATTCAAGAGTAGTAAGAGTACCACGTAATATATATGCTCGTTTTTATGATTAAAAAAATCAACAAAGTGTCATCAATAATTATGCTTTGTTTTGGGATGAGAGAAGAGAAGAATAGGTTTTAAAATCAATGAAAATTGTGCTACTCCTTAAAAGGGAGACGAAAATGGTATTTCTGTACCAAATTAGATTCAGTAGAATTTTTAACCACACGCTTTTAATATTCCTCATAAAATTTACATGCTTGACCTCATAACTTTTTATACTTAATCATACAAAGATCTCTTTGCCAATGCATTATAATGAATTTGCGATTAAAATCAATGCTAAGTGATTCAGTGGGATTAAAATCAATGCTTAATTAATGATTTTGAAATTAAAATTTCAATTTCAAAATAATAAAATTATTAGACACACTTCTATTAGAATGGTATTCTATAGAAATCTGAACTATAAAGTTCTGAAACTATATTCTAAACAAATTTTCAATTTCTTATGTTTTATAATAGATACTAAAAAGAGCTAAAAAAAACGTATTTTATTCGTACATGTTGAATCCTTTTTGAATGGAAATTTTTGCTTTTTTTCACTAGCTCAGCATTTTCTAACATTAGCAACTAAATATATGTAATACTTTGTGCAGTTTTTGTACAATATTTTGTATATTACACCGCAAAAAAATAAAATTTTGTAAAAGCATGAAATCAAAATCATAAAATGAATTAAAAGATGAAATATAATCAGTTACAAAATTTTAATTCCTGAAATTAGGCTTTTAATTATTGTAGGCATACCTCAGTAGGAGAAATGGTTTCTTAACTCTTATGAAAATTACCTATATTTTAAAATGCGTTTACTTTTATTTAAATATTTTTTAAATAGAAATTATAATAAAATCTTTTGATATATTCTTTTCTTTCCCCACGTCAGAAATCATTTTAAAATTTAGACAAAGTTAAAAATTATACTTAAAAATAGGAAATTTTAATTTATTCTTTTTTTAGTCTTAAAAGGAAATTTTGTGGATTTCATGATGGTTTTAATTACTCAAAATTTCTATAGGTTCTTTTATAGAAAATTAAAGCAAGTAAAATTGTTTAGAACACTTCTGAAAATTATGGCAAAATTTTCTATAAACTGGAACTTGATATTTTTCAATAGAATTCTATTAGTTGATTCTATACCCACTATATTTATTAGTCTATTCGATACGGTTTCAGAATTGTATGTATGTATGCACGAACGTATGTGTTTATGTTTGCATGTATATATGTAGGTATTCTTATACAAAATTTATAATACGTATATGTATGTATACACAAACACATATACGGATATACATACATACATACATACGTGTCTGAATCCGTTCCGAAAACAAAAGAGCATCGAAAATCTATATACTCTATAGAAACTTTATCCGAAATTTATATAATTTATATAATAGGACTTATATAATCTCTGACATAATTTATAAAAAAATTGGGCAAGGATTCTATGGGATTCTGAAGAAGTTTAGCACTGAATCTTTATATAGTATTCTACCCGATATTTTCGTGAGGCTGGCTGCACCTTATGCAAACTCAATCATTACACTTGGTGTTCTTTCTCCCATGCGTTAATATATAATTTGCATAATCTCAGATTTTCAGGAGACCAAGAATATGGGAATCTGTACGTAAGAGAATTTTAAGAAAATAACTAGGTAAAAAAAGTCAAAACTAATTTGAAAACTTCATTGTGAGATTTGTGTCGAAAGAAAACTGGAACCATGTATATTAAAAAAGACGAATTATGTAGATGTTTTGGGGGTGTTACAGTTCATGTTGCTGGCCACGAGAGGGCACAGCTTTTTTATTTTATGTTTATTTTTTTTCTTATCGCTGTATGGATTATTTGATTGAGTAGTGATTTGATTAGTATGGATTATTTGATTATTTGATTGAGTAGTGATTATTTGATGATGTAGTGGCAACGACAGAAAAATGATGAATGTTCTTCTGTAAGAAAGCAACTTGTAAATAGCTATAAATAAAGTTTTCCATGTGAAAAAATGGCAAAAATCCAAGTGTCTTGTGGATTTTATCAAGGAAAGGTAAGCAGAGAGATTTTCTTATTAAATAGTAAGTTGAAAGTAAAAGTAAGAAAATAAAAATTAGAAACACAGACAATAATTCAAAAGAGGGTGTTGAGAGTTATTTGCATAGGGTAGCTCACTAAAGGAGTATGCTGGATGTAAGTGAAATAAAGTTTTTAATTGGTAGTTTCTTTAAAGTTTGCAAAATATGTATGTCAGCCTATGGCATGTGATGTGAAAATTGGGCTATGATAACTTCTACATAGAATCGGGTCTACTATTCTATTTTATTAGCTCGTCAGATACTTGACTGCGAGTTCGATGCATTACTTCAGAGTAGATACTGTCCAATACTTGAATCTCACACTCAAAAGACTCCTTCTTTCGTCCTTGCTATCGACAGCTACACTCTATGTCAGGATTACACGCAACACGTCGTCCCATCATGCTGGAGAGAAACACGGCTTCTGAGACAAGCCACAAAGATGATAACCTAGATCAGGGGTCGGCAACCTGTTTGTCCTTAAGGGCGCAATACTAAATTTGAAAATCATCGAGGGCGCATATTTTACAGATAATCAACAGGTATAAATAGGCATTAAAAAAAACAGATTTTTTATAACTTTATTTTGTTGGTGTCATACATAATGATACATATAATTCAGTGTGAAACTTGGTGTCCATATTTTCAGCTAATTTCTTATAACTGGGGATATATTTAAAGTTCCCGGTCCTTAAACAATTATCTAAATGTGAGTCATTAAGCTTTGTTCGGTATTTTGATTTCAAATATTTCATATTTGAGAAGAAAGACTAGCAAATGTATGTTGTTGCACAATATGAATAAATTTTTAGCGCACGTTTCCTTAAAATAGATACTAATTTTCATCGACTAAGTTCCAAAACATTTTATCATTACTATGCGCTTTTAAAATAATATCACTTTGCAAGTTTATTATTTCTAATTCTAGGTCTTCGATATTATGAAGCTCGAAATACACTGAAACTATTTCAAGGACACCATCTTCAGTAACATTGAATGGATTTATGAAAAATCTTAGAACGGGTCCTAATGCTGCAAAATCTTCAAATCTAGAAGAAAACTCTTCTATTAGCTTATCTATAATTTCTAAATATGATGTAGCAGTAAAATTTTCATTATTCAAATTAAAACTCTCAACAGTATATTTTATATTTGGGAAATGTGATAATGATTTTTTCAATAGATGGGATTTCAACAACACTAACTTGCATTTTAATGCATTTACTGCGAATCATGTCAGCGTATGCTGATTTTTCCCTTGTATTTTTAAATTTAATTCATTCAACTTTGCCGTTATATCTGTCATAAATCCGAGGTCGATTAGCCAATCCTTATTTTCTAATTGCTCGTAAAATTCGCCTCTTGATGCAATAAATTCCTTTATTTGTGGCAAAAGCATGATAAACCGCTCAAGTATTTTACCTCTGCTCAGCCACCTCACTTCAGTATGTAAAAGAAGATCTGAACGTCCTCATCTTCTAAAAATAATTTAAACAATCTGTGTTGCATAGCTCCCGATCTTATGGAACTAATAATTTTTGTTACTATCGTAAATACGTGTTGAAAACCGATTGTTTTTGCGCACAACATTTCCTGATGTATGAGGCAATGATAAGAAATAAATTTCGGGAATAAGGAATCCTGTCTACATAAGGCAATAAATCATTTTTTCTTACCAGTCATCGCTGGTGCCCCGTCTGTTATAATTGACGATAACTTTTGTACAGGTAATTTTACATCTGTTATATACTTTTTAAAAGTAGAAAAAGATATCTTTTCCTCTGGTGCTTCCCTTTAATGGCAGAACTTGAAGGAATTCTTCTTTTGTTGTAAAATCAGAAAATACCATCTTCACGCAAACTGCTAATTGTGATATATTTGTCACGTCTGCCGATTCCTCCATCTGTAGCGAAAAGAAAATACAATTTTCCATATCATTTGCTAATTCTGCCTCCAAATTCTCCGCAATTACTTCAATTCTTCTAGTAACAGTTCGTGCTGATAATTGCAACGTGTTTATAGCTGAAACTATAACCTTTTTATTTTTAAATTCTTCAAAAAGTGAATCAGCAGCTTCTAACATTATTTCGGATTACTTGGTAGTTTTAAACGCACGGTCTACGCGTGGTCTATTTGAAATACGATCACACACTAACAAAAAATACGTGCGTGTTATTAGATACGCTCAAACTGCTAATCTATGCACAATCCTAAACTCAACTGACTATTGTCTAACCAAAGAACCTCCTTTGGTCTAACCACGCTAAGTTTGGCTGAGGGCCAAGATGGGTCAGTTTAATTGAAGGGGTGTGTGGGCGAAAAGCGCGGGTATTTTTCCCTCTCGAAGGGTGTGGGTGAAATCGAAGGTCAGGGGACATTTAGTGTCTACTGAGCTACTGCACTCACCCCTACATAACTGATAGATGTGCCCACTTCCGCCCCAAACCGGATGTTTACATAGATCTGGAATACGTGGTCAGACAGTACTTGCTGTATATCGCCGTTTGACAAGAGTAAGTAAATCGCTTTGGCTATCATACTGTTGGAAAAATTCGGTGGTTGCGCCTGTATGTAAGTTTTCCAGCATAGCACTAGGGTTGCAATAAAATAGTGTATGGTAGGGTTGCCAGATTGGCGACTTTATCGCCCATTTGGCTACCAAATTGGCGATATCCCATGGTCCAATCGGGAAGCTTCTAGAATAACTTCCTGTCGAGATATTTCTCGAAACGTGTGAAACTTAAAGAAAAGCTATATAAACCCTTGCGTTTCTGAGAGCAGGCAGATTGTGAAGTGTTGCGAGCAGTGTGATTAGTTGTGAGAATAGCTGCTACGCGAGAGTTTTGGTGAACGGAAAGCGATCGAGATAGTGCTTTGCCGTGAAGCTAACTTTACAGTATAGCTTGACAGTGTATTGGTGATTGTTCCACGGTGTTTATTATAAGTTTAGTGTTGCCGTGAAGCTACCTTTACAGTTACAGCCTGAAGCTGTGTTGCTGATTGTTTCAGCGTATTTATTGTAGATTTTCGACGCTTTTAAAGGTAATTTTGGAACTGTGCTGTAAATAGTGATTC
>KK117776.1:0-31903 GCA_000611955.2 Stegodyphus mimosarum | reverse complement strand
AAAGAGGAGCTTGCAGAAGAAACTGGAGCCATAAAAGAAGATGCGGAAATCAAAGTGGCATCTGAAGAGTCAGAGGATGAAGAAACGGAGGAAGTAGCTGGTGGAGTGTTTGAGAAAGATCCAGAAATCATGGATGAAACATCTGACGTGATTAAAGAAAGAGAACGAAAACATAAAGAAATAAAAGACGAGAACGAAGGTTTTGATTCTTGCGTGCCCGAAGTAGAGACAGAAGGAAGTGAAAATGCGGCTGTCAAGATCATAGAAACTGATAATGAAGTTACGAAGTCGCAGTTAGCAAGCATTGAACGATCTGATGAGATGTGTTCACATGTTCACATCACATGTTCATGTGATGCTGAGATGGAAGAAGCTGATGTACAACTTACGCGGAGTGCTCCAGCATTGCAAGAAAGTTTACCCATTTCGCAATCCATGTGCGTGTCTTATAGTGCAGATTGTGCAGACAAGGACTTGATTCTAAACCTGGATACTTCTGCTTGTAAAGGATCGGATTCTATTCATGGTCCTGGTGTAAACATCGGAACTCGCTTTCAGGAAATAGAGGTAAATAAGCATGTACCTTCTGCTGTGAGTATCGAGGTGAACTGTACACACGGTGCGAATAAACTACAGAGTGGTGAACGAACTGTTTCAGATCTTCCTGTGCACGAGAAGTCTGAAAGGACTGAATCTTCAGACTGTGATATGAAAAACAGAAATACATCTGAGAACTGCCGTGGAAAAGTATTTGACCCGGGTATAACTTAGTGAAAAGCCTAAGACTAAAATCCATTCTGAAATTTAATAGTATAGTTTAAAACTGTTATGTGTTTAACTTGTGTATATAATTTGTATATAATGTAAATATTTGTTTCTTTAGTAATTAGTGATAGTTATTTTTGTTATGGGTACCGCGTATTTCGTAATGGTTTTAGGTTTAATTGTATGATCTATGCATAGTTGCTTGTACAGAGATCTTTGTAATTAGTGTAAATGTTTTTGTTATTTGTAAATACTCTAAATATTTGCAAATTTTGTTATTATTTAATTTATTTGTTTTGTAGCTTTTTCGATTATTTCTTTTTGGCTCCCAACCAGGGATTGTACTGCCCGGGACGTGCAGTCCTTGGGAGGGGGCAGTGTTGCGAAAAATTCGGCGGTTGCGCCTGTATGTAAGCTTTCTGGCATAGCACTAGGGTTGCCATAAAATAGTGTATGGTAGGGTTGCCAGATTGGCGACTTTATCGCCCATTTGGCGACCAAATTGGCGATATCAAATGGTCCAATCGGGAAGCTTCTAGAATAACTTTCTGTCGAGATATTTCTCGAAACGTGTGGAACTTAAAGAAAAGCTATATAAACCCTTGCGTTTCTGAGAGCAGGCAGATTGTGAAGTGTTGCGAGCACTGTGATTAGTTGTGAGATTAGCTGCTACGCGAGAGTTTTGGTGAACGGAAAGCGATTGAGATAGTGCTTTGACGTGAAGCTAACTTTGTCAAGAGTGCGTGTTCTGTGAAAGATGGTAAATTCTGTAAAAGGTTCTTAACCTAAAGTATTCAGTCCTGAACTGGAACAGGGAGCGGAAGGTACGCTATGTTCTGATGTAACTGCTGGGCTGGATAATAACTGCACGTGAAGGGATTTGAAATCCTCTTTTATTAAATCACTATTAAATACAAACTTCCCAACTCGGGAGAGATACAGAACGTAAAAGACCGCTCTTGGGTCAAACTTAACAATCAAACAAACTTAAATAAATTTAAATAGAACTTGATTCAAACTTTGCTTCGCAGAGCGATTCGCGGAGATTGGCCTCTACCGAAAAGGGTGCGTAGCAAGTAAATACTAACGCACTTTAATTTGTTTTACAATGCAATCACGTAGTAAGCACTATGGCTTATAAATTTAAACTGCTAGCTGGTCAGGCGAACGTTGAGCGGAGTGACCGTGATCTGAGGCTAAGCTCTCACACACTGAGAGGTTTCTACCTCTGGCTTAAATAGTACTTGGCTGTACTTCAAAATTAGCATAAACTGAAACCGCGCGCTTCTTCTGACGGGAAGTTGAAGCAGAGAGGAGATAGACAGATTTAACTTAAAATAAAACTTGGTTAGTTTAACTAAAACCTTACATCTTTCCCGCCAGAATTGCGATAGTTAAACTACTTTGGTCCAAACGGACCATGTTGAAACTCGCAATTCTAAAATAGTCAAAATTTAACTGTTCTAAACTTAGGCCAACTCTTACAAGGCAATATATCTGTTTGTGAAACGAGTTTACAGACGAAATATTCTTGAACAACAATCTTCAACATTTTTTCTTTCAAGTCTTATTCTTCAAACAGTCTTACTCCTTCCAGCAAAATCTGGAAGGAAAATGATTTTAGTACAACATAATAACAGAATATTCTAGGTGGTACAAATCCATATTTTTACCTGTGTAAATTCGCACACACACATTATCATTCAAGCACAATTAAATTCTTCCCCCAATGCTCTCTCACCGGTGTTGGATGCAAAGCAAACCGCCATTGCGGGTTTTCTGTGTTCGGGGGTGTTCAACTCTTCCACCTACGATCGACTAACATTAGTTAGAACTTGACATACGAGACCTGAAAAGACGCCCTATAACCAGCTAATCCTAAGGTTCTCACTAACTTTATGTCTAACACTTTAAGTGTATTTGGTGGAGAGCCTAATTAACACTTGCATTCTAAAATTACTCAATCTTTAACTTTTCATGCATACAATTCGCAGTTTGCACACAACATTCACATTGATATTGCACTTAACGTGCATTGCTAGCATAATATTATTTGTTACATTTTATAACACATTAACAATTTCATAGCAATCATGAAATACAAATATAGGTTAAATTTCTAAGCTTACAGCAAGTGCTTCCTATTCCTTTCTCAAGGTACTTTCTTGAAATATCAAATTACATTGAAATAATAGTCCACAGACTAAATCGTGTTCTTCAATTTTCCGATTTTTCATTCTAGACATTTTACAAGTCTTTCGACAAAGCGTCATACAAAATCATTTAGTTAACATTTTCTTTTCAGCAATTCATTGCTTTTACAAAATTAATCTATTTACAAACATTAAGTAATTTTAAATCTTTAAGAATTACAAATTCTTTTAACAAAACATTTTACTTTCAATATGAGAACTTATCGCCCACTTGGCGTAAAAGTCAACCTCGCTTGAGGTAAAATCGGCCCTGCAACTTGCAGTATACTCAAAAATTAACTAAACTTTTGAATACGAAATTGTACTTATCTTATTATGATCGTCCATCCTTTTCTTGGCCCAATCTTTAAAACTTGAGTAAGTTGTAGCCTGGTTCAGTTTCCTCGTTTTTCGTTGTTGTTCTTTCGGAGCCTGCTGATCTCTTTTTCTTTTGACATTCTGTCGTTGTATCCTCGGCAATTTCCTTTGTAGAGGAGGTTCCTCCGCTGGACGTTTGGTGGACTGGGCCCTTCTCTCCTGGGCCCTTGCTCGTTGCTTGTCCTGGTTCCTGCTGTATTCGGGAAGTTGATTCTCAGGCTGCAATCGACGTTTCTTGCTTCTCAGGCACCTGTCCGATGATTCCACAGTTCTTTTGGATACATTGGGCTTCCCTTGCCCATTCTGCTTTCTTCTCTTGGTGCGCTCGTAATTCCGTTCGTAGATTTGTTCACCTGCATCGTGAGACTTTCTTTTGAAACCACCTTTTTGGTTCTTATTTCTTTGTTGGGGGGGAGCTTTCTTCTTCTGACATTTCGATGCCGTTGTAGCTGGTTCCTGCTGTTTTTGCTGACGTATATCTTCCTGGCTAGTCGATTGCCTCGGATCCTGAAACGAATCTTTAAATACAGCCATTTTGCTGCGATTATAGAACGGTTTTATTTGGTCCACATTCGCTTTGAGCGTTTGACCATCATTTCTTTTTAATATAACCACTGCCCCCGTAATTTGTTCAATTGTGAACGGGCCTTCAAAACGCGGAAAAAATTTCCCCACCTTTTCCTCTGGGGCATTTGACAAGTTGTGTTTAATCTTCAACACTTCATCTCCCACATTGTACTTGACCTCTCTTCTTTTTAGGTCATAGTACAATTTCTGTTTTCTTTGGGCCATTTCTATATTTTCCGTCGCTTCCCGTATTAACTTTTGTATATCACTCATTTTAAATTCTTCTGCCCTTTCCTGTACAAAGAACAGTTTATCTAGGGGGGTCAAGATCTTTCTTCCTAAGAAGAGTTCAGCGGGTGTTTTTTGTGTAGTATCGTGTTTGGCGGTCCTAAGTGCAAATGCAAATTCATTTATATGGCTATCCCAGGTAGAGTGATAGTTTTTCACATAACTACGAATTATTTTCACTACATTTCTATTCACCCGTTCCGCTATGTTTGACTGCGGACGATACGGGACCATCTTTAGATGACGTATGCCCAGTTTTGCACACATTTCCTCAAACATTTTACTAACAAACTGAGGACCATTGTCTGAAATAACTTTTAGGGGCGCCCCGTATTTTAAAATATACTTATTTAGAATTGAATCTACTACAATTTTTGCAGACGCGCGTTTTAACGGAATTAACTCTAACCATTTGCTAAAATGATCCACTATAACTAAAAGATATCGGCTTTTATTAACTTTACTTCGAGGGTAAGGTCCAAGTAAATCGATGCCTATTATTTGATTTGGGAATTCTGATTTAATACTATTTAGGAACCCGGCCGGGCGGAAATTAACATAATTATTTAATTGACATGTTGGGCACGACTGGACATACGCCCTAGTAAACTTTTGCAGTTCTGGAAAGAAAACTGCCTCGCGAACTCTCTGAACAGTTTTTCTTATACCTAAATGAGCCGAAATGGCACAATCATGCAACTCTTCTAATACATTCAACCTCATGCTAGCTGGGATAACCGGTCTATATTCATGATTCTCATTAGTAGCTTTCGTATAGAATAACAGTCCGTCAATTAATTCGTAATTTTCGGCCCTATTTCTTATCGGCACAATATCCGGATGATTGAAATTCTCAGGGTCGGCCAAATAATTGTATATATTTTTGAACTCCGGATCTTTTTTGAGTTCGGCTATTACTGTTTCACGAGAATCTAATACTTTGGATGTTAACATGGCTATCTTAATTACACTTCCATTTTCATCTAAGTTAATTCTGCTTAAAGCATCTGCCACAACATTTTCCTTTCCCGGCGTATGTTTAATTATTAGGTTATATTCCTGTAATTTGAGAGCCCACCTTATTAATCTGGGTGATAAATTTTTTCCAGAATAGAGTCTAGTGACCGCCGCGTGGTCGGTATATACAGTTACTGGAGAACTTCCAAAGAACACACGAAATTTCTGTACTGATGCTAACACTGCGAGAGTTTCTCTCTCTGTTGCGGAATAGTTTCTTTGGGTTTCATTTAATGTTCGGCTGAAAAAAGCCACGGGCTGACCATTTTGGGAAAGCACTGCACCAATCGCGAAATCTGAAGCGTCCGCTGAAATCTCTAATCCTTTATCCCCTTCTGGAAATTTTAAGACGGGAGCTTGAGTCAATGCGTCTTTCAATTTTTGAAACGCCAAGTTGGCTTCTGCTGACCACGAAAACCTAGCTTTTTTTCTTTTCAACTTTAGCAGTGGCTCAGCTATTTTTGCAAAGTCTTTAATGAAAGCCCGGTAATATGAACACATCCCGAGAAACGACGATAATTTCTTCGCTGTTTTAGGAACAGGATAATTTCTAATGGCTACTATTTTTGACTGATCCGTTTCGATTCCCTTTTGGGAAATTTTAAATCCTAAATAACGTAACTCTTTTGCGGCAAATTTACATTTAGACGCATTTATCTTTAAACCAGCTTCGTTTAACAATGAAAATACTTTTCTTAAATCTTGTAAGTGTTGTTCTAGAGTACTACTCGTAATTATAATATCGTCTAAATATATGAAAGTGCTTTTACCAAGGACTGGTCTTAAGACGATGTCCATACATCTTTGGAACGTTGCCGGCGCGCCGGATAATCCGAACGGCATTCTAAGAAATGCGTACGTACCAGATTTCGTTATGAACGCGGTTTTGTGTACGTCCTCGGGTTTTACCCCAATCTGAAAATAGCCACTCGTGAGATCTAATGTAGTCATGTATTTTGTAGACGAAATATTTCGAATAATTTCTTCAATTATCGGCAACGGATATACAGGATATTTTGTAACTGAATTTAACTTGCGATAATCTATAGCAAAACGCCACCGCTTCGGGTGCGTAATCGGGTAATCATTATTTTTCTTACACAGGACAACGGGGCTAGCATAACTGCTAGAAATTGGCGTGATGATTTTATTCTTTAACATCTCTTTAATATGATGTTCAATTATTTCTTCTTTTGTCCTATCATATCTATATGGCTTTTGCCTAACTGGCTGAGCGTCCCCCGTGTCAATGTCGTGGTTCACCACCTGCGTAAAGCCTGGTACATCACTAAATAAATTCGCAAAGTGACTTACCAGACCTTGGATTTTCTCTTTTTCCTCTGCTTGTAAATGTTCCAAGTCCAGCTGCGGGGGCTTATCATTCTTCGCTTCAATTGGCTTCATATTTAATGTTAGTTCTCCCCCCTTGAAATCAATTTTTGCTTCTGCCAAACTAAAAAAGTCCACACCTAGAATAATACAAGTCTGCAGGTTACGCACAATATAAAACAGGATTCTTACCTGTTCGTTGTTGATACGCACGAACAATGGTACTTTTCCTAAACAGCTACATTTTTCTCCTTGGGCCGCTATGACATCCGTGTCTCTTGCACTAAAAATTCTGTAACGTCGAAAGTGCTTCTTAAAGAATCTTTCCGATACGAAGCTGCTTTGGGCTCCTGTATCCAAGAGGGCTGTCGCCGGTATGTTGTTGATTAGAACTTCAATCTTCGGCAAACTCAAATTCTTAACGACCACGGTGTTTAAATTGATTTTGGAAGGGTTTTGCGCTGCTTCGGACTTCTTCACCTTCCTCGAAGAAATCCCTCTTAGTTTAAATTCTTTTTCTTCTGGTTGCCCTCGGAATCTTTGCTTGTTCTTCTATTAAATTCCCTTCGTTCGCCGCTCGCTTTAGGAGACACATCTTTCTTCGGCCATTGCTTCGCCTTATTCCCGTAACTTTGATTTTGCTTTTGCTGCGGTCTTGGCGAACTCCACTGACTTCTTCGCTCAAATTGGCGTCGTCGTTCGTTGTCGGCTGTTCTTCGGCTTTCAAATTGTACCGCGAGCTCAAATAATCTGTCTAATGTTGTTGGATTTCTTAGCTCGATGAAATCTTGAACTTGGGGCAGTAGCCTAGGAAGTATAACTTGAATAATTTCAGGATTCGGGCGACTTCCATACAAAAGCTTGAAAACTTGAATTCAAAATCGAACTTCTCAAAATAAAATTAGACAAATCTTCTATTTTTTCTTGATATCGACGAAACAGTTCAGCTTCCAGTCTGGCTCGGACTCGTACTACAGGAAATGCTTTCATCAAGGAATTCTTGAAATTTTCATACGTATATGTGGGGCTTCCTGGTTCCCCCAAGAGATTCTTTCCGATGCACTTGAACCAACTTAGCGCTTGGCCCTTCAAAGCGCTGGTAGCAAGAGCGACTTTCTGAAATTCGTGAACTGGATATAGCATGAAGTGGGAGTCTAGCTTTTCCAGGAAATTGATTACGGCTGTCTTGCCGTCAAAACTTGCCGCTGGCTTGATGGCTGCTCTCATGGTTTGTACGATGTAGCCAAATCCTTCTATGCCAGGAGGTGCTATCTCAGGATTTTGGACAGGTACAGCAGGTGTCTCAGGTTCGTCTTCTTGTTGCTGAGGCCATCCTCTTCTTTCTGTTCGGGCGCCACTGTCAAGACTGCGTGTTCTGTGAAACATGGTAAATTCTGTAAAGGGTTCTTAACCTAAAGTATTCAGTCCTGAACTGGAACAGGGAGCGGAAGGTACGCTATGTTCTGATGTAACTGCTGGGCTGGATAATAACTGCACGAGAAGGGATTTGAAATCCTCTTTTATTAAATCACTATTAAATACAAACTTCCCAACTCGGGAGAGATACAGAACGTAAAAGACCGCTCTTGAGTCAAACTTAACAATCAAATAAACTTAAATAAATTTAAATAGAACTTGATTCAAACTTTGCTTCGCAGAGCGATTCGCAGAGATTGGCCTCTACCGAAAAGGGTGCGTAGCAAGATATACTAAATACTAACGCACTTTAATTTGTTTTACAATGCAATCACGTAGTAAGCACTATGGCTTATAAATTTAAACTGCTACCTGGTCAGGCGAACGTTGAGCGGAATGACCGTGATCTGAGGCTAAGCTCTCACACACTGAGAGGTTTCTACCTCTGGCTTAAATAGTACTTGGCTGTACTTCAAAATTAGCATAAGCTGAAACCGCGCGCTTCTTCTGACGGGAAGTTGAAGCAGAGAGGAGATAGACAGATTTAACTTAAAATAAAACTTGGTTAGTTTAACTAAAACCTTACAACTTTACAGTATAGCTTGACAGTGTATTGGTGATTGTTCCACGGTGTTTATTATAAGTTTAGTGTTGCCGTGAAGCTACCTTTACAGTTACAGCCCGAAGCTGTGTTGCTGATTGTTTCAGCGTATTTATTGTAGATTTTCGACGCTTTTAAAGGTAATTTTGGAACTGTGCTGTAAATAGTGATTTCTGTAAATAAATTGTGCTTTTTATTGTTCTGCATCGTGTTTTCATCGGATACTCTCAAATCCACGAACCCGTAAAACGCAACAATACATTTACATTAGTCCTGCGAGGGCGCATTAAAAATCGATCGGGGGCGCCGCGTTGCCTACCATTGATCTAGATGATACACAGATCTGGCTTCTACATGCGAGATTATACATTTCAGATTGTATTTCTTATCCATTTCAGCAGCGCGCACACACAAAGAGAAATGCAAATTTTCCAACATGATGATTATATATACATGACATATTGTCTTAAATTCAAAACATAACTAATAAAACTGGAATGTGCACTATTTTTAAATGCAAAATGTAACTGGATAAATACTTTCATTTCAGTATAGAAATAAATATTTGTTACATTCTAATAGAGATTCTTTAATCCCTTGGATATAGGAAATTTGGACTTTTTACTATAATTCTGGACTACATTTATTCATTAGCAAAATTTACGGTACGAGTTTTGTGTACGTTGTCGAGTCATTAGTGTTTTTGTTGCTGGAGACGTGCAAAATGTGCAGTGCCCACGCCGAGATTCGAACTCTGGAGCTCGCGAATGGCCGTCGAGTACGCTTCCATTTACACCACGAAGACATGCTGAGAGGATGGAGAAAATACCTTATATACTTTCCCTTTTAAATGCGGATTAGGGGATACGGTCACCAAATCCTGGTGGTGACGAATTATCGTCCACCACCTTTTAGTTCTGGCACCATTGTAGAGTCATTATGATAATGTTTCTGTTTGAATATAAAGAAATTTCTTTAAAATCTTCTGGCTATTTAATGCCTAGAATATTTTTGTAACGTCTTTAAGAAAGTGCGTATACATGCATCTTGAAATAGTGTTGGATTTTCCTTATTTTGCGTAACAAATTAATTTAAATTTGGTATCTTTTCCGAACTCCTCAACTTCCCCTAGCATTTTCTCGCCAGAATGTAAATTTTAAATTTAAGTGAGTATTTAAACGGGTGCATCTCTGAGTTTATTGAGAGCGTGTTTCCGTGAACCAGCGCCAGTTTCGTTGTTATCTCGCTGTTACGCTAGTAAGGCTCTTGGCCATTTCGGTTTATCGTCACGCCTGTTAGGTTTCTGTTGAGTCAATCTGCTAGAAAATAACTTAACGTGCTAACAGTACTATTCTGTTTTAAATTTTACTTGATTTATATTCTAAGTTTATGTTTCCTCACAAGTTGGTGTTTTTACGTATTAAGCACGAAGATCGTGCCTTAACTAAGAAATACTAAGAAATACAAATACAAATATAACTAAGAAATACAAATTCGAAGGGTTGCTTTTCCCCCTTCGTCTGTGCTGGTAATCAGTTGATACCTGTGCGAGAATTCGCGAAGTTCATTGTAGGATCTAATTTAGTTTATGTGGAATAACAGAGACAGATCTTACAATATGACCAAGAAATAAAAGCAATATTTTGAAAGTACATAAATCCGAGTATGAAATACTGAGGGCATTTTGATATTAAAATCAAGAAAACACATATTTTCAAGATGGTTTTAAGAAATTTGTGCTTTTTTAACAAAACCCCGTGCCGATCAAATGGTTAAAGGAATTTTCATGACGCTCTGAAAGAACAGAATGAACCACAGAGATTTTAAAGTTGAGAGCTGGATAATTTTTCGACAAAAATGTATTTAAATACTAGTGTACGTAAACATTTCTAACACCAGCGTTAGGGTAAATTGGTCATAATAAACATGTTCTGTTGAGTAATCTTGTATTTGCGGTAATCCCATGTCCATTTTCAGCCACATTAATAAACCAAGTTCAATAGTTAGATTAAAAAGTAACTTTATTGGCTTAAAAGTACACAAGTACAGTACAGTTCGTTTCTTATTAAAAAGTAAATGTACAAAATTCCAAATTTCTATACAACAGATTAAAAGAATTTTTTTTTATAATTCATTAGGCCAAAAAAATAAAGTAGACTGTGTAAATTATAACTTTAATCCGAAATTTGAAAATAAAATATTAAATAAAGAAGCTCTGATAAAAGTGATGTGTTGAAAAAAAAAACTATAAAAGGTAAATGTATGATGAAATAATGCATGACATTGTTTAAAATGTTAAAATAATTTCTAGTGAAAGTATGAGTAAAAGACTTTGGACATATAAAATACCTTCAATATATCACACTTTGAAAATGTTTACTTTGGTTTTTGTATCCAGTTTAAGTTACTATATCAAGCGACAAATTTTGAACAAACTTCACTGCCCTGTTCTTTAACCTTGTTATGGAAAACGAAAATGGTAAATGTTTTCTTCATATGATCTTCATTATATGTACAAATTTGCTAATGAACATAAGGTAGATTTTTTTTGCAAAAAATATTTGCAATCACGGATAATAAAAAGGTGGATGATTAGTAAGACTTTCACCTCGAGGTTTAATTTCGATTCTTAAACCATTCTTGGGTCTTAAGATTATTTCATCTGCCACAAGGACTTTGTCTCTAGGATCTAAAGAACGCACATGGTATTTCCTCAGAATAAATGAAAGCATAGTCTTCGCTTCCATCATGGCAAAACACTGGCCTGGAAAAGAAAAAAAAAGAACTCGTGAACAAAAAGCGAAACGATATCGATTTTAAAAAAGATCTTAATAGTCTTAAAAGTACTTAGCTTTGTTAATGATTGAGAAATGCAATGCCTTAACTCATTTTATTCTGTAAATATCAACTCTGAAATGTATTAATTAGGCTTGTTATTTTAGATAAGATTTAATTTTCAAATTATAAACAAAAAGAGAATTTTTGTTATAAAATTACGAACCTGAAAATCACTTAAATGCGAATACGAAAACATTTCGGCCAATTTGTCGAAAGAAAATTAATCTCCGTATTTCTTTGGCAGCGAATTTACTAGAGCTAAGAAATAAGATCATATAAATAGGCTCATATGGTATTTTTGTTTTTGTACGGTTACTTACAGTTTAGCTTTTTCCTGGTTTTTTTAACTCCAGTTTACGAGATTCTGTTTCCAACATAACAATTTCTTTGAAAATACGCCCATTTAAAAAATTGATCTTCATAGAAACCAACTCAGTAATAGCTGTGTTATAAATGTATTGCTCTAAAACTTCAATTTTAAAGGTCCTCCCGATTTGACTTGCAACTATAGGACCAAAATGTGCGCAAGCAAGGCCTCCAATCGCTTATTTTTTTCCTCTCTTCATTTTCGTTTAGCTTGTTTCGCTTCTTGAAAGAGCACGAATGAAGGCTCGCTTGAACAATACAGGCAGGCCAACACCTTAGTACCGTATGTGATTGAGTAATGCTGACCATTGTTAAGTGTTAAGCTTCTGCTCTGAATGGAATTCCGAAGAACATCACTGGAGCGGTCCAAGGCTCTCCCCCTTTATCTCTACTACCAACCTTCAGAGAATTTCTTCTTGGCATGTATTTTGAGTGCCGTACAGACAATCTGCGCTTACAAACTTCCCTACTTTCTCCGTGATTCGAACGTGGGTTCTGCGGACGTGGGCTGCAATTCAAATGAGAATTTACTACTAGTAGCTTCCCTCCTCTTTTTCGAACTGGATTTAGAACAAAAGTAAAGATTTCAAGAAATTCTAAGTAACAAACTATTGTAAAAACGGTGGCAATATCAATGAATGAAATTAACTGACGATGGTAAAAGAACAAAAGTAAAGATCTCAAGAAATGTTAAGTAACTGACTGTTGTAAGAATGATGGCAACACCAATGAATGAAATTAAATGACGATGGTAAAAGAACAGTTAATAAAATTAATTGCTTAGCGAATTTATGTTTAAAAAGCGGTTAGTTCCTAAAAATAACTTACTAGTACCTAAAAACAATAGGAAAAACAACACTGAAAGTGAGCATTTTGTAATTAAGGAACATTCTGATAGTCCTTATGGGCTTAGGGTTTCTTGTATAGTAGTAGCAAATAGTAGGGGCTATTTGCTAAATGCCATTACCTAAGTAGAGCTGACGAATCTTGGTGCTGATTTGTGAGTATATCTGCTTGCAACATCCTGCGATCTTTGCGATCTGCGACAACAAAGAACAAACAGCTTGAATGAGTTTTTTTTTTTTGGTTGACAAAAACTGAAATTAAGATTATTTCTGTGCTTTTGAAATCTTGAGAAGTGATGCTTTTAATAAATCGTAAGAATTTGAGTGATTTTCCATATTAAAAAGCAACGACATGTGAAATAAAAATTTCTATAATTCAGCCACCCACTGATGAAGAAGAATGAAGAAAATATTGAAAATTATAACAGGCTATTGATCAACATCTCTGAACGATCATTAACTTGATTTCTGAAAAAATTCTTTCTACTTGATAATTCTTGGAGAAGAACCACATGGTGCCTGTGTCTTATACATGCTACTCAGCAAATTTTTAACTCAGCACCAATTATTCTATTTCCACAGTTAAGTAATTAAAAATTGCAATTCAGCAATGTAGAGGAGGTACAAGGGAATAGGTTACCTGCTTTGAATAAATTTCATGTCAAATGTTCCGGAATCGTTCCTATTTTTCAAGCAGTGCATAAAATGTTAGAATAAGTGCATCGATACCGATGGAAAACATTTTAGGAAGGCGAGTAATATACGAAATATAATATAATTCCTTAAACTCAATGAAGTTATTTCAGCGCTCATTCTCGTGAGCTTGAAATCTCAGTCAAAGCACATATTTTAAAGCATATGAGGTTGTTTTTAAAATTACTTACCAATACAGTTTCTGGGACCAGCAGAGAAAGGCACGTATGCAAATGGATGTCTTCCACTAGAGTTTTCTGGCAAGAATCGGTCCGGATCAAACTTTTCTGGATTTGGAAAAACTTCTGGATCACGGTGCAGACAGTAAGTGAACACCACACATGTTGCTCCTTTAGGAATGATCCGACCCTCTGGAATAAAAGGTGAATTAAACAAACCTTCAACAAATTTTAGGTCCCAGTTATTTCTGTTGTTGTTTGCAATGAATTTATAAATTGAAAATTTGCTGTCAAATCATCCTCTCTAAAGAAAAACAACATAAGGTTTCTAAGGGCAGTTAAAAAGGCAGAATTTCATTAAAATCATGAGTATGAAATGGAAACATGTTATTGAATATGAAATATCCCCAGGAAGACTAGCACAAATTGAAGAAATGTTTTGGATTACTTCAATATAATAGAAATTTAAAGACTGGTCAGATTTACAAGGTTTCTATCAATGGAAAATTATTAATTTGTCCTTTTGCGACATAATATTCATGTATTTTAATATAAAATCCTGAGAATATTGTTCATGAAAACCGCTCCATTTCCCCCCAAAAAAACTGAAGCAAAGTTTCGAAATATATAAAAACGTAAAATCACAGAAGCAAAAATTACAATAAATCTGACAATTTTTCTCCAAAAGGTTAAGCGACAATGAAAAATATAATAAATGATACTTACGAAATTCAACATCTTCTGTTATTTCCCGTGCCATACCTGGGACTGAAGGATATAGTCTCAATGTTTCCTTAAAGAAAAGAATGTTAAAAATAAGAAAGGTCGGTCGTACGTCATGCTAGTCAGGTAAAGCTAAAGGTTATGCTAATCATACCTAAATACATGGATAATATAGTATGTATTCGGTTAATATGACTACAACAAGCTGGCGTATGATCTTAGAGCTGTTCATTAAGAATGGGTATCAGGTTAGGAATACTGAAAGCAAATGATGCTTGGACACCATACTTTTCGTCAAACAATTCTTTTAATTACAACTGCTATATTTATTAATGATTATTACTTTATTATCAGTTCAAATTATAATTTCGAACAAAGGGCTAATAGTAGCAAATCAGGAAGCAACTATGGTTATGTTACCATGGAAGCATTACCTTTTACCGTATTTCAAGAATGGAATCGTCTGAATCCACTTGACTCAAATGCCTTCCTCTCAAAGCCTCTCAAAGATGTTATATCTCACTCAGGAAATCTAATTTTCGAGAGCATTAAATGGATCGAGCCTCAGCGTAGATGACATTATACGAAAGTCTCCTTCACAAATTCCCTTTACCAAAGTCATTCAGAAAGTAGTCAATTATACGGCATATAAAAACAATTTATGAAATTGTCAGCTGATCTATCTTCAGTAGATTCTTCTGTCAACTGCCCATAGAGTCTTTCCAGAATTGGGGAAAATGTGTTATTTTATACTCTGATAAGGTTCATGAATTAAATCATGAACAAGAGAAAAAAATGTGCCTTTTCAGTGGTTAAATCCTTGAGTACCTTATAGGTGGTAGTACGAATTTTATTCAGCTCTGTCAAATTTTGGAAGGATCCAACTGTCTTTACCTTTCTTTCTCTGCTAATTCCTTCGAGAGTTTGTCTACCTATCAAGAGAACTTTTGCTAAAGTTAAGCGCTCTAGGAAACAAAGATCATACATGTTTAAAAACAATTATACTCTTTCAGTTGATTCGAAAACGAATTCAGCAGTATTACAGATGGCACCGCGAACCATCCAATGGCCAAGATAACATGTGTTGCCATTGCTTAAGGTCATGCAGAATATCACAAAGCACTCACTTAAAACGCTTTGTGTGTTATTTCGAAGCAGGAGGTATGAAAAATGTGAAGTGCCCTCCCGGCAGTCGAACCTTGGACCTTTCGAATAAGCGTCAAGTGTGCTGACTATTACACCACGAAGGCATGCTAAGAAGGCGGGAGAAATATCGTATAAATGATGCAAAGTATTAAAGAATGTTTCAGTTTTTAAACCCGAAATTATATCAAGAAGAACATAAAGATCATGTTTATAAATCGTTCTAAAATTACGTCTGATAATGTTTTTTGTTAGAAAAATATTTCGTTTGCATTTAATCCTCTTCAACTGGAATAAAAATTTTTTAAAGAAAGATAAAATTCAACTATGAATTATTCACAGCAGATTTAAATTAAAAGTGAGCAGTTTTTGAAATCCTTTTTGGGATTTCTTCATTTTCTACTTTACATATAATAAATAGTCAATGTGATCCGCCATGCAAGTTAAGCGATGGGAGCGTTTATGGATATGATTTGGTGCATGAAACAGCTGTTACTGCCATAATTTTCTCTGGTGTGAAAAAAAAATATAATTTAAGAAAACCCAGGCGAACAAAACGTGAACGTTTAGCAAAGGGAAAAAAATTTGACGTGGACACCACATGACTTCCTAGTATGGCCTATTAAATAATACCCATTTTTACTGAACTTATTTCCTCTAATTATCCTAACTTAATAGACCGAACTTTCAAGGCAAGCTGAAAATAACATCAGAAGCAGCAAAATTTGAAATTAAGCACACAGGAGTAGTGAAATTTCTTGTATTTATATTTTTTCATAACAAGTATGTAACTTTCCGATACGAGTACACGAATCGGGAGATATCATTAAAAGTTAGATTTCGTTTTTTCTCAAAACATTTTTTTTAAGGTATCTGCCTACGTTCGGACCACTTTTTTTTAAAAACGTAGAATTCTGATTAAATATATATTTATTTAGTCAAAATATGATATCAAATCATGAAAATAGGTAAATTTTTAGGAATATTTTCATAATTTCTTTAAATATATGCAATTTTATGCAAATTTTTAGGAGAATTTAACACTTACGTTAAATGTCGTATATTTTTTTCCACTCCATATATTTCAATTTTACTTATACTGTATACTACTACAACACTTATCTGTGTTATGAACTAAAATGTTTATGATATTTCTAAAATTTACTAAAATATGTGTAATTACATGAAAAAAACCAGTTTTTTGTAAAATATTTCTTATCGTTTTATATAGAAATGCTTATAAAACAATCAAATTAATAAATATAACTTAGATTTTAGCTTAAAACCTAGTAATCAATATAGAAAACACTATGGTTAAATTTCATAGAGATATCTTTAGAACATTTTGAGTAATTACATTTCTTGTATGTAAAAACACTACAAAAATTAGTTTTCCAGAAAATGCATTTAAAGATTTCACATTAACAGAAAAACTGTTCTGTTGTATTTACACACTTAAAATTCTCCACATTTGTACATCATGCCCTCCATATCTTCATACTTAAGTAATTTTGATTTTCTATTATATTATTTGATTTCCTAAATGCTGTTTTTGATATAAATGGCAAATTCAAGGTAAACAACAACTTTTTACCAGATGTGTAACCTTTTATAATGAGTCTTAATCCAAGTACCAACAAAGAATTTAAGATATTCTTATTTCCATTTTTGGGAGTTGAAGAAAATGCTTTTATAAATCCGCATTTACATTTCAAGCTGAAGTTTGAGAAAAGTCCAAATTTTGAATCTTCTACTAATTGCAAGTCAGTTTTGAAACACACTGGACAACAGAGAATAGAAAAGACAGAAGCTAATTTTGAAATATCAAATATTCTATTTCCTTTTAAGTCTTGATCATTCTTTGCAGTAATAACATCTGTAAGTTCAAAAGTTTTTAATTTCGATGAGCTTGCAGATGTTACATCATTATCAAAAACAGTTCGAGTTCCAGTTGTATAACGATTACCGTAAAAAGATCGCTTTTTACTTCTCTTAGATCTCGCTTTTGGCATCTTAGAATACTTAAAATAATGCAACAAATGTTCAAAAGAAAATAAATAAAAGAAGCAAAGAGATAAATATAAAAATTAAACAAAAATAAAGCGTCAATATGCGTGTAGCAAACGAAGAACAACCGTGGAACAAATGTAAACAATAATTACAGTGTAGCCAGTCCCAATTCGATAAATTAAGGCAATTAATTATTGCCAGAAACAAAAAAAAGTACCCAGAATTAAAATGAAATGTTTTAGCACAATTTACATACAAACAGGTTAAAAAAAAAAGCACGGATAACACCATTGTTTACCTTTAAGTTTAGCCTTTTAAATGGCACTTCCGGTCTTTCTGCTTTCACTTCCGGTGCAGTTAATTGGCTATATCTTCTCTTCTAATTATCATAAACGTAAAAATGTACCATTTTTGGAATCCTACAAAACTGACCTTTCAAATTGGGCAATAAAAAAAATCGAATTTTTTCGCCGAAATCGTTTTTTTAACGTAGGCAGATACCTTAAAAATTTGACATCACTAAACATGAACATTTTTGCCACTTAAAACACTATAGAGTCGTTAGGTTATTACGAAACAGGAGACCTGAAAAATATGCAGCTCTCTCGCTGGGACCCGAACCCTGGACCTGTCGAATATCCGTCGAGTATGCTTTCAATTATACCACGAAGGGATGCGGAAAGAACGATGAAAATACTTCGTATATTCCTCCTTTTAAAAGAGAGACTGAAGATGAGGGCACCCAGTCGCCAAATTTTGGTGGTGACGAATTATCAACGGATTGGTAATTTCACTTAACGCATTATTTTGCAAAAAGTGATTGTTCCTAGAGGAGTTTTTTGCTCAAATTGTGGAGTCATTATGTTTATTGAAACAAGAAACATGAAAACACAACGATACCGTCAAGATTCGAACTCTAACACCTTCGACGCTAGCCAGACGTACTTTCCAATTACACCACGAAAGCACGTGGTTCGCTTGCCTTTCATTTTCATTCATTTAAAGGCCAACTAAAGAGCAGAAGCTCAGCCGCCAAATCTTGCTAAGGACGAATTGTCTTCCCTCATATTATAAGTTCGTGCGCAACTGTAAAGTAATTTAGAATTTTTCGAAACCGGAAAACATAAAAAATGTACAATGCAGTCACCAGAATTGGAACTACAGACCTTCCGACTACTAGATTTACAGTTGTATCACGAAGACACGCGGTAGGAAAGAATAAAATTCTTTACAAAATTAGACTTTTGATTTTGTTGGAAATAGATACGAAATTGAAATACCCAAAATAATTATGGAATTGCTTTCGTTTGTCGACATCAAAAGCAATTACTTTAATACTAATTCTTTGCTTTCAGTTTTCAAAAGCCCGTATGGCATGCATTCGAAACATCACTGTGCACTTCGAAAATCATAGTGGTCCTAAATGACGTCTGATGTCCTTATCTTTACATATGAGGCCATTTTTAAATTTCTGGATTATGTTAAGGCACGAGTGTGGCGTCAAAGAGCTTTCTTCTGTGCATGTGATGTCTAATCTCCATAACTAGAAAATCGATATGTGAATTACAGTGAAATGTGAAATGCGGGAAATGCGTGAATTACAGTAGCTGAACGGCTCAATGTTGGCCATAAATTTTTTAAGAAATAAATAAAAGAACGTTATTTTTCTCTGCTTTAAACTCCACCATTTAATCGGACTCCATTCAGGTAATAAAATCATTTACTGCTAGTTATACACTCACGTTTGTGAAAATTGCAACACCAAGAAGGAATCGTCATAATTGAATGCAATTTAATACACAGTTGAGTGGTAGTGGTACAAATAAATGATTAAATGTTCAAAGCAAACAAACAAGAACAAGAGATCAGAATCAGTATTTTGTGTGGCCACCACGCGCCGCAATAAGTGCTGCTACACGACGTGGCATGGAGTCAAACAAAGTTTGAATGTCTGACTGAGGAAGAGCATTCCATATCGTTTGTACGCGTACCCAAAGTTCGTCTGCAGACGCAACAGGACGAGGATCACGAGCAAGACGCCGACCAATGACATCCCACACATGTTCAATTGGCGACATATCCGGGGAACACGCAGGCCAAGGAAGAAGCTGTACCTGCTGCTCTGCAAAGAAGGATTTAACAATCCGAGCAGTATGAGGGCGGGCATTGTCCTGTTGAAATACAGCGCCTGGCAAGCTTTGAAGGAAGGGAACAGCTTCGGGCTGTAGAACTTCACGGATATACCGGTTGCTGTTCAGATTGCCCACAATTCGTAGCAATTGAGATCGTCTATGATATGCTATGGCGCCCCAGACCATAACTCCGGGTGTTCGTCCACTGTGGCGTTCGATAATGCACTCCGGAAGGTGGCGTTCACCGGCATAGCGTCTGACACGAATGCGGCCATCATGGTACCACAAATTAAAGCGGGATTCGTCAGAAAACACGACATGCTGCCAATCAGCACGCCAGTCTCTATGCTGATTGGCCCATTGTAGCCGCAGGCGGCGATGGTCGTGCGTTAGGGGGATCCTGTATAAAGGAGTCCGTGCGCGCAGTCCACACTGCAGCAGACGTCTACGAATTGATGAAGCACACAATGAAACACCTGTAGCTATTGACCACAGTGCTGCCAATTGTCTAGAGGAAGCTGTACGGTCCGTCCGCGCCATGCGGACCAGGTGTCTATCATCGCGAGCTGACGTCACATTTCGGGGTCCACTCCCGGATTTCCGAGTTGTCCGACACTCGTCCGTCCACTGCTTCCAAACGCGCATCACTGTGCTGCTGTTACGCTGCACACGAGAGGCTACTGCACGATACGACAATCCAGCTTCACGAAGGCCGATGATTCTCCCTCGTTCAAACTCTGTAAGTTGTTCAAATCTCGCTCTCTTTCGTCGACGAGGCATAAGTACAGATTGAGTTAACGTTTACCACTAGCAGATAACCACCGATAACCATACACGCCTCGCTACAGCCGTCTATTTATTCGGATCCATCAGCCGTTCAGAGGGCGCTGCTCAGCATACGCATGCGCTACGGATTTGCAATTCTAATCATTTGCATATCATTCGCTACTTTGCATTTCCTGAAAATTTCAGCTCACTCGCGTAAGTCCTTCATGGTGTTGCAATTTTCACAAACGTGAGTGTAAGTAAACGAGTCTTATGTTCAGGAATGTAACAAATCCATGAGATTGTTGAATGAAATTTTTTGTAACCCAAGTCTTATTCGTGTATCACTTTATAAAGCAACCTTGCTACCTAGATCTTATTAACTCAAGGGGCATTAACACAGAAGGCTATCAGTTTCGAAACGGCAGTTTACGTCGAATCCCTAAAAGCGTTGAATCACTTTCAAATTGTTGCCAACATATATAAATAATGAAGAATCCGCATATATATTTCACGCATTGTGAAAAACCAATGGCATTTTTTTTGGAATCCAGAACGTTATTGAAAACTGAATATAATGTTTTGACTTATATAAATACATAAAAGTTTTCCGTTAATAAGTGTTAATTACCTTGACCACGCATTCCAGATATTTCATGTCTTTTATATCATCCATCGTCACATCTCGGTTGCTTTCACAGAAGATTGAATCCAGTTCCTGGTGAATTTTGTCTTGAACCCAGGGGTGTAACCCTATCATATACAAGGATCAGCATACTGCTATCGAAGTTGTGTCATGACCCTAGGAGATAATTTTAAAAAGGAAATAAAAACAATGTAAAATAAATCCTAACATGGTAACATTAAAAACATATTAAAATTAGGTTGTAAATAAAATCTAATATCGAAGGGAAGTAATTTAAAAATCGGCATTAAATTAAATAATATCCAGACGTATAAACAATGGTACAATATAATATAAAATAATAGTCTTAAATTTCAGTCTCGTAAGCTTAATGTTAAAGTAAGGACACTTCCATACTTTTACTTTAGCAGTTAAAATTTCGTACATATATTTTTATAGAAATTTTTAAGCAAAAAGATCCTAAAATTATTTCTGCGCAAATTTCTGCTGAAAGATTGATTAATTAAAGAATAAAAGAGTAAAAAAATTTGAACTAAATCAAAGACTTGAAAGAAAGTAAAATTTAAAATTAGTACCATTAAGCAATTTTTTTAAAAATAAAAATTATTAAAATTAACCCTCGGGAAAACGCGTCGGGTCTACAAAAAAAGTGGAATATTCCCAACTTGTAAAACTGAAATTCTGTACTACATTCAGTAGCTGAGTTTCTAGGAGTGAGTGACTTTTAGAACCGCTTTTCCGTTGACTGTGTGTTTCAGAAAAAGATTTGTCGGTATTTTATTGCATCTGGGGTGTGACACAACCCACTCGCCTGTCCACGTAAGTGTTTTTGTGACTGAATATTTATTTTAAAAATTTATTTGTAGAGTGTAACATTAAATATTTCTACTCGCAAGCGATTTTAAAGTATTTGAAGTTGAATTTTAAAACATTTATAGGCGCATTATGGCAAAAAGAAGACTCCCTATGAACTGGAAATGCAGCGGCTGTGAGACTGATTAGAAATATTTGAAAGTAAAGAAGATTACATTTCGGAAACTGAAGATGGAAATAGGAATATATCCTACACTGTTCGGTTTCGAAAAAGATAAAGCATTAATTTCTTATGTTCCTAAAAATAGGAAAACTGTTTTTATGCTTTTAACATTACATAATGATGATGCTATAGATGACATTACTGGAGTAAAGAAAACGCCAGAAATTATATATATTTATAATGCGACTAAGGGAGCAGTGGATATTGTTGACGAAATGGCAGCAAGTTATTCAATTGCCAGAATAACAAGAAAGTGGCCAATGGTAATTTTCCTTTCTGCACTGAATGTTGCTGCAATAAATGCTCGAATTATATTACTTTCAAATGCTAAACCACCAACCAGATACAGAAGCAGATGTCTGTTTCTGAGGGACTTAGTATTACAATGAATAAAAAAAATATATTAAACAACGATCAGAGATTGATACTTTACCGAGAAACTTACGTACTGCATGCAATAGAGTTTTCGAGAGAAGAAGAAGTTTCGAGGAGTAATTCAAAAGAATATACGAAATTCGAAGCAACTAAGTATAAAAGTTGTGATGAATGCTTTGGAGCCAAGGACAGAAGACCGCGAATGCTATATTTAAAATGTGAAAACCTTCTGTGCTAAGAACGCGTGAATGAATTTTGTTCAAAGTGTAAACAAATAAAATAAGTTGCATTGTATATTAGAGATGCAATAAAACTTAGAGCTTTGATGTTTATTTTGTTATTATTTTCATTTATCTTAATTTTAACTCTCTATAAAGCTTATTTTGGAAATTAATTTTTTGTAACCCAGGTCTTATTCGCGTATTATAAAAAATAAAGCTTTAAAAGCAAATAAAACTGTTTCTTACAATAGCTTAAACATTGGGGTATCACATACCCCATGCGTCCACTCTAGTAACTTTTCTTGATGCGCCTTCCGGAGGGTTAAGTATGGTGGTTAGGGGAGCCTAAGCGTGGCCAACTACAGGATCCTGCCTAAGGGAGCATCAAAGAACCCGGATTTGAATTTCGGAAGACATGAATGTTTGCAAATGTCTAGTGTCTTTGAGGCAGGGGGGGCCACTCTAAATACATGGCGAGCCGAAAATCCTTTCGTGCGGATTGGGAGTGAGGGTGAGAGATGGGCACTCTCGAACCACCCTCTCAGTGTGCTCTCCGTTAAAACTGGATTTCCAAGCTCCTTGAGGTCTGACAACTATTCTTCCATGAAATTCATGGACAACACAACAGCAACAATAACTGAACTTAAAGATTACTTAAAAAAATTTCTTAATAGTACTAATTTTGAATTTTATTTTCTTTCAAATTTTGAATGAGTTAGTTCAAAAATTTAGCTATGCTGAAGTGTAGAAAAGAAGTGCTTTGTGTTAAGAATGAAATCTCAATTCTGAATGAGTTAATTTTGGTTCTCAGTGCATTTGATTGGATAATTAATACTGTTGTTAAATTATTATTAGCTATTTGAGTTTTAGTGACATTTACATAATCATTGTTACGTAAGAGTCATGTGACATGCATTAGTCTCGAAGTGAGGCGGTGCAAAAAACGTCACTATTTTTAGAATATTGAAAGGAAAATGCTAAGATTAAAATTAAGCATTAAGGAGCTATTGCCAATTTAAATTATAATTCCTGTTTTAAATATTTTCCTATCTTACACACACACACACACGCACGCACGCACGCACGCACACACACACACACCACACACACACACACACATATATATATGTATATATAATATACATATATATATATAAGATATAACAAAAAACGATACCTGCTTTAAAAATAATTGGCGACCTTAAAATTAACATTGTAGATTTGGTGATCTCCCCTTCAGTTCATCTGCTCTCCAATATTCAAGATCTTTCGAAGTTATGTAATTCTACCGGAAAAAGGCAACCAAAACTAATACTAACCAATCATAGCTTGTCTCTAGAATTGCACCTACTCTGGTATAATTAGCTCTGGCAACTAATTATGTCACCTTCTTTCCTAGCTTCCGCAAGTGCTAAAATATCCCCAATAACCTGCTTCTGCGTCTAAAAGGACGTCTTCCCTGTTAACCGGTGCATATGAGAAATTATTGTAATTGTTTATGATCAAAAAGCATAGTGTCTACGAAGAATGTTTCTAATGTGCCTAGAAATAAGAATGGTAATTAGCTGAATTTGGATTGTGCCATCTTCTTCCATCTTTCCACTCGACGTTTGAAAGTTGTTAAAAGTACTGGTGTTAACTGCGTATCAAAAAATCCATCTTCGGTTACGACGACTGCAAGCTGATTCTTCTTTGCTCCTCGGAACTATTACACACACACACACACACACACACATAACACACACACACATATATATATATATATTAAAAAGTCACATTCATATGTATATGAATGAGAGGAATACATACCTCGAACGTAAAAGTATCTACTTCTTCCCTTATTTCTGTTTCGGTAATAGAATTGTTGTTTATGTGTTCATCGAGCAAAAGATCCAGAAGTGCTCTCCTCTTAAGTTTACAACAGTTATCCCTATCCTTTTCTTTAATTGGTGTTTCCCCTTTTCTTTTGTTTTCTAATTTTTCTTTCTTCTTTTCGGCGATTACCTAAGACCAATCAAATATCAGAATTGTAATTCGAGATACGATACATACATTTTACGGATTTTATATTAATTAGCCAGTTTTCTTGATTTGGATTTAAGGCTGTTTCTAGAGAGAGTTTTAAGTGTTTTTGATATAGAGTTCTTGGCAGCAACACTCGCAGCTTTAATTCTGTCTCCCATATCTGCCAGTTCGTATTCCGGTATTAACCATCTGCTAGCCGAAGTTAAAACGCACTATTAACGTTTGAGGAATTTTCATTCGATCATATCTATATAGTTTGCTGTTACGATCTTTATTTAGAATTACAAACTCAACTTTATATTATTTAAACACCCGAAAGTGGAGTTTTGACTACACGCAAAAGTTGTACCTTTCTGAAATTCGAACTTAAGTAAAAATGCTAATTTAAAACTTTCACTAGACTTTTGTTTGTTTTCAGTCTAAGCGATAACTCGCTTGGTAATCCTCGTGTTTTTTCTTTTATCCTAAGCTGCGTCGTATTTCACTTCATTACGGGAAGAGCGAGGGCCGGGAACCCCACTCTCCCGTTTAGGGTCGTCGTCAGAAAGAAGGCGAAAAATCAGTCCAGCTAGAATTTATTTCCGCGTGCAGCTATTCGATGACGATTCAACTTACGATTAAATGGATGAAGATTAAATCCATCAATGAGAAAATTGTGTTATCACTGGCCACTCCTGGCCACTCCCTCCCCGAGACTCCAAACTGCTTCAGCCCTTTCTCTCCTTAAGAAAGGGTTTAGTATATTTGGATGCCATGAGGGTGTCTATGCAGCACAGTTTCGATGGTAGAACTTCGGTTTTCACTTTCACAAGAAAGTTTAGAATGTAACTTGTTATTGTACTAGGTTGATGTGGCGCAGAAGGTTGCTATAGCAAACAAACCTCCTGCAAAATGAAGCATTGAACTGGTGTTTGCTTAGATGGAGGATGTTAGAGAGCCAAATTCTTTAATTACTGACGACATATCTGGCTTTCTAAGTTGATGTTTAAACTCAGAAATGTGCAATTACTAATAAGCAATTTAAGACAAACTGATTAAAAGTTAACATTTACAGCAACAGTAATAAAATTTAAATCAGAGCTCCATATTTCTTGTTTACTTTTGCACCTAATAAGTTTCTTAAACTCATCACACGGAATGGAAAATGGTTTATAACAACTTACTCCTTAACTACTTAGTAAAAATTTCTTTTAGACAACATGGATTGCTTGGTTTGCGGATAAAATTTATAATATTTGTAATAATCATAATTTTTCTTGTCTTTCTTTGAACGCGTGATTATGATAATAATAGCCAACTTCTTACCTTGCAAGAAACTCTGAGGATGACAAGACAAAATGCGCCGTTACTCTAAGAAAAATAATAAAAGGCCAGTAGACAGCAAAATGTTCAAGACAAAAAAGAGCTTTTATCTCTTATAATAGCTATTTAAGCTAATGTTCTTTAGTATTCCTAATAGTTATGGATTAGTTTAAAATAAACAGACATTATCCACACACATAAATTCAAATTTACATGGGGTCTCCAAAGAAATAACATCAGGTGAGAATGTTAAAACTGATACTTCTTTCTTCTATAAGGATTCCCTAAAATTCTTTCTTTAATCTTTCATTTTTAAATCTGAAATTATTCTTACAAAACTTTCTTTTTATATTCGCACTTACTGAGCATTTTGTTATTTTGTGAGATTTATAGAAAAATTTTGTGGAAGCCTTCTTTGCAGATTTGCAGATAATTCAAAAATGAGCCACACAAATTGTCTAATCGAAAGTTAAGGTACAATTTCTGAAGTTATTTTGATTTCTCAAAAGTTTTAAGAGACATGAGTACAATCTGCCTTGCTTGGAATAATTTTCTTAGCGCGTACTTCTTATTTGAAATTATAAAATTGACATCCGGAACGACAACAAATTTAGTTTGTTCAGACATTTTTACCATTTGATACCCACAAAGAACAGGCACAAATAAACTCCATAGATTATCATGGATTAATCATAGAAAAGGTAATTTACATTTTGAATAAAAACGGTAACTATAAACATATCGTGCTGCTAATTCACATCACTAATGTCTGACTGCTAAACTTTAGCTGCTTCTTTTCATATACAGTATTATTTCTGTTTTGCAAGTTCCAGTTCTATGAATACATTTTGTGATCATTCTTGAAATTCTTAGGTCTTTAAATAACGTTATCATTAATTAACTTTTATGTAAATTCTACTCTCTAGAGTTTGAAAAGCAAACTACAATACAAAGCCTTTTGTTCTGAGGAAATAGGCAGCAACTTCAGTTAGGAAAATCTTACAGAATAATTATGCCAGATATGTCATGATTGCGTTTAGTGCTTTTTTGAATTAGTGCAAATATCAAATAGTGAAATCTGCAATGACCATTAATCTGATACAAAATTTTGAGTCGCACTAAAATAGAAATTCTTTCATTTAACAGAAAATAAAAATTCATCACTTACTGCAGTGGTGAAATCATGCAACATTTTGAGATTCTGGCTAAAAGTTCTTCCGATAGGTGACATTTGAAACGCAAGAAAAGGCCAGAGCCAAGGTCTTTGCATTCTTTCAAATACTGCACTTGATACTCTGTAACAAACATAATTGATTAATAGAGAAGTATTGTACATGATAAGTTACGGAACGATATACGAGGTGGGACACACATACACACGCACACACACATACAAAAAAAAGGAGACTATGTAGCTTGAAAAAAGAGTGGAGTTGGCAAGAACTGTTTTGGTGACATCTTTCCACACACCTCCTCTATCCATCCGGCCAGTTTCGACCTCTCACTTCCCTTGAGAGTACTGCGCCATTGAATGAAATACGTGCAACTGAATTCTGCGGAAAAATATCTAATGTAAAAACGGAACAGCGAATCAACAGCAAGTTTCTTGTGAAACTTGTGAAATCAGCCATGGAAACATTTCAAATGCTAACAGAGGCTTATAGAGATGAAACTTTGTATCGTACACGTGTTTTTGAATGGCATAAGCGTTTTCAGGGGGGAGGCACAGTGTGGATATGATGAAGATGTTGGGCTCCCAAGGTCAGCGATTACCAAAACATTGCCAAAGTTCGTGATGTGATCCGGGGTGACCGAAGATTAAGTGCTCGTGCAGTGGCAGAGCTGGTTAACTTGAGTAGGGAAGCTGTTCGACGAATTTCACCTGACGAATTACACGTGAGGAGGATTTGTGCAAGGATTGTTGTAAAAGTTCTGTCTGATGACCAAAAACAGTGCCCTAAAGACGTGTGTGTAGACATGTTAGAAAGCACTGCAAATGAGCCAAATATGTTTGAATATGTTGTAACATGTGATCAGAGATGGATTTTTATCTATGCAAGTTGGCGCCAGTCGATACAAACCACTTAGAAAGTAAGCGCCAGTCGATGCAGTGGAAGCCTCCAGGATTCCCAAGACACAAAAAAGCATAATAATAATATATCGTATAATATTTCTAAAAGAATTAAATTTTTTAAAACTTTAAGCAATCTTATATAATAGGTCATAGGAGTATACATAGTTCATGAGAGTATATATTCATATAGTATACATAGTTCATACAAGAAACGCTTGGGGAGCATAATTCTTTTCAATTTATAATTAAAATGATATTTTCAGGTGCAGTGCTTCGGTTTTACAAGTAAAGCCCAATTCACACCAACGCGGTCACGCGGTCGGGCGTAAAGCGTTGACCAATCAAAAGCGAGCTCAGAGGCGGCATTTTCCGGATGATCGGAGAACACGTGAGTTGACTTAACTTCAACTTTTCGACGCGTGACGCGTGAGTTTCAGGCATCTCGTTTCAAACGTCCAGTTTATACCACGGTTTTTAAATGATTGCACTTTAATTCTTCTTGATGAAAAAAAAAGTCAAATGGACTAATCTTAATAAAAATTTCAGCTAATAATAAAAAACTGCATACGCTAATAGAATAAATAGCTTTATGAATTATTTAAAGGCAAATTCTCAAGTTTATTAGAAATAATATTCCTTAATATTTATCCATAAATTATATATAGTTGATAATTTTTACAGAATAATCTAATGCAATAGACTATTGCGAAAAAATAGTGATGGATTTCGAAATTTCAGATTTTGAATTTTTCTTAAAATATATTTACATCACATTAAGGTTGCTCTTGTTGCTTAGTGGATAAAACGTTGGCTTCTTGAGTTAAAGATTTTGGATTGAAGTGTCACCAGGAGTGGTGTTGTAATGGAGTTGGTATTTTTAAAAAAATGTTTACAGAAAATATTATCGCTAGTTTCAGAGTAGCCCAGTTGCTTCTTCAGTTTCTTGAAGGTGAAGTGTGAAAACCATACTTACTCGAAAGATACCTTAGCGCGGAGGTAACACGCTCAAGTAGAAAATTCAGCATGACTTGTATTGTGGGTTCAGGCCTTGCTTTTTCCTACCTTTGATGGTACAAATACCCCATTTTTTAAATATCTACCGCGACGTTTTTGGGGGGTGGGGGAAGGAACACAAGAAGCTTATATTTATTTTTCACTTCATTTCATTCATCATTCATGTAAACGTAATTTTCGCTCTACATTGTATGTATTCTTCTTCGTTTGACAACGAGCATTTGGTATAATTTATAAGATGATCTGACTACTACGATCTGATTCTATTTCGGCTGACACGAGACTAGCAAAAGAGACACTGGTATTAGTATGAAGTTGCTGCTTCAATCTAATCAGAAAATTTAGTGAGTTCTGAAATTTAAACGAGTGGTGACGAGTAAATCATTTGTTCAAAAAAATTAAGAAAACTATAATTTATACAGAAAAGAAGCTCGCTAGTATGTAGCTGATTTTATGGAATACTTCCGAGCATTTTAATGGCTTCATGTTTGTTTTCTGAACATGCATGACCACTTTACATGACTAAACATGACTAAACTTATACATGAACTAAACCAGAGGTTTAATCTTGATAATAATTTTTCATTAATTTAAAGAACTTTTGCATGGGCATTAGCAAATTTCCTAATTGTGGAATTCAATTTTTAACGTAAATAAAGTAGTATTATATAAAATGAGGTTATTTCAATGAATTTTAGATAAAAGTGACCTTATAAAATAGATAATGGCTGTTCATTAATATATGAATGACTAACTGAAGTAATTACTGTTAAGGTAAAAAATATGTACATAAGGCAGAAACTAAAACATATTTTTTAAAATTGCTGTTGTTTATTAAGTTAAAAATAACTGCTTTTTTTAAGCGTGATATTTAAGTTAGTAATGCTGTAAATCCTAAATATATTTAAGCAAAATGTACTTTTTCTTGCATTATTTAAACCATTTAAGGAAACATTTAAGAGAAGTTCATACATCATGCAAAAACATTTATGGTATTCTATCCCATGAAAATTTTGCTCTCCAAAATATAATCATGAAAGTAGGAATTTTTTAATTATCATTCAACAAAATTTATAAATAAATAAAATTAGATATATACAGCGTTAGATATATGCAACGATCCTTTTCTGGGATATCCTGTTCCTGTCTTCTAAACGATTCTTTTCTGCGATATTCTGATAAAAATTAGTGTTCTGCTTTTGAATAAATGGGACTAGAAATTCATTGAATTGATGAGGTGTCATGCGAAAGTAATTAAAAGAAACTTCGTTTCGTTCAAGCGCATTTCTTTAATTAAATTATTTGCATCGCCTTGCTGCAGTCGTTTCACACATCTTAATATAAGCATTCCACTTCTCTTACGAAAAGCAAGAAGTAAAATAAGTTTTAATCGAGAAGAAATTAAATGCATTTTAATTAAAAAATGTAATCGTAAAAAGTCAAAATATCACACAAAATTTTCACGTTTTTCCTATACAAAGAGCCATCTAGAGCGAGCATATGAAAACTTTTAAAGCGAAAGTTGACACGTTGGTGTAAACTGACGTACGCGGAAAGCGGTTTTTTACGCGTCGCCACTTTTCGCCCCAACGGACTAGCTTTAGGCTTTTGGATGCGAAAAATGTGTAAATTGCTCCCTTCTGGGAATCAAGCCCCAGTTCTTTCATTTGCTAATTGAATGTGCTAATCACTACTCAAGAAAGGCACTCGCGAGAGAAATGTTGTAATTTCTAACAAGTGTGGAAACTCAGAAAAGGGCATTCTGAAAATAAAATACTGGATATTGTTAAGAAGGTTTCAACCGAAGATGCCTACATAGGCTAGCTCCATTATTGTAACTCAAATTTAGGTTCCTGATCTTGTTCTAATTCTAGAAGTGATACTTGCTGGATTTTCTAAGTTTGATATTTCTTGCGGCTGTTAAAATAGCATAAGCAGTATACTTTTAGAGAAAAAACAGACCAAGCAACGAACTTGCTTTACATCGTTCTATCTAATTGCTGTATGGTGTGAGAAAAGCCCTAGATAAATTAATATTTGAGTTCCTATACTATCACTTATATGACAATGGTCACAATCATGAAATGTGCAGCTTCAAAACTGGAAAATCTGGACTTCATATTATCTGTAACCTACTGAATAATTAACTAACCAACAAATGCAACAATCTGCCCAAAGCAGTAATCTCTATAGACATTCATGAAGCATTTATCTTTCTATCTGACATAATTTATATTCTCTGTTTGGCATAACCATTAAATGACTTAATGGAAGCAATTGCTCATTATCTTAATTATAGAATTCTTCAAGTAACAACTGACTCTGCTACATTGAAGCATCCAGTTAAATTGTGCGCCCTTGGCGCCCCCAAAACAAACATACTTGTTGTTCCAGAATGACGCCCCGATAGATTTGGCTTATCACGGTTCCAATTTGAACATACAGGTCACTTCTGGAACCCAGAATAATTCCACCCCACCGTAACGGTGTCGTTCAATGATGTTTTCTTGGTGGTAACGGGTACCTGGAGCTCTCCATATGAAAGTCCGGCGAGAATCAGACTGCAAATTTCACTTCTTTGGCTGTATTCCATATGTATCATTCTCTTACACTCTCATCATTGTGACGTACCATCGGTGTCATCTGGTTACTTCCTGAAATTTGCATATGATTCCTGAAGATATGTGTAGGGATTTTACAGGTGATATATTTATTTTAGAGTTCGACTTCCGCGTGACTCCGAATTATACTTAATTTATGGACATGAGTGTAAATTATTGGAAGAAAGAATTTGCAAGCTGCAATTTTTTATCTATATAGCTCCATTGGAGATTTCAACCTAATGCAAGAAGAGAGAGCTACAATGTAACTTGATCTCACAACTTACTTTATAAGGTTTTTCCTTCAATCTCTTAACTTTCTTCGTGAGCATATGCTGTGAAACCCTATGTGGAGGACAGTGA
>KK117775.1:203049-221669 GCA_000611955.2 Stegodyphus mimosarum | reverse complement strand
GCAAATCTAATTACAATTCTAAATAAATAGCCAAATAAATGTGAAATTCGTAACAATATTTACAACCATTTGCTCTGCATAAAATGAGTGATGAGGATGAAGTCAAAATCGTGCTATTCAGCTGAGATTTTGGACCTAGCAGTTGCGAAAGCACATTTAAGCTTTATGGAGGAAAATTTTGGTTATCGATGAGCATGAAAGCCGCAAATGTGCGCAGATGGCGGTCCTCTTGAAGAATCTCGTAGCTGAAACGTTCAAAGTGGTTCATTATATTACATTCTTGTACTTCCTGATAGGAGCGTTCATTGAATTTTCTGAGAAACTTCGCCAACAGTTCGATCTTGAAGACATTTCGTGGTCGTCATGAAGACATTTGTTACGCACATAGAAATGGGAATTTTTAATGCGAAGATATCTGCTACACCATTTGAAGCTTTTTAATATCCTTATCAGAGATAGTTGTCCACGCTGGCAAAGCGTAAGTCATGACTGGTCTGATAATAGAGAGATAAATAATTCGCTTCTTGTTCACGTCCAGTGGAGAGAATTTCCCAATAAATGGGTATGAGCATTTGATGACTTTAAGTACCCTGTCACGCACATTATTAACATGATGTGTCCAAGTAAGGCGGTCATTAAATAAAACATTAAGATACCTGGCCTGGGAAACCACCGGAACAGTTTAGTTGAGTAAAGTAAGTTGTTTTTCGATCGGAGCGTTCCCTTTGCGTTTGCGAATGGCAAAGTGGCAGGAGCAGTGACTTTGAGGCATTAATTTGGATTTTCGATTGTGCACACCACTGTTCAATCAAAGGTACGAGATCTTAAAGTTTTTTCGACTGCGTAGTTCACATTTGCAGATTTCGCAACAGCTAACGCGGTGTCATCTGCGTAGCAAGCCAAAATAAAGTTGTTCTGTGGTATTTCTGGAAAATCTGCAGGATCCAAAAAAAAAAAACCGGTCCTAGGACCGAGCTTTGAGGAATACCACGACGAATATCCTTTTTGCAAGTGTCAGCACCATTTACACAAACATAAAAATTCCTGTTCGTGATAAAAGAATGTATTGTAAGCAAGAGCTCTCTATCAAAGTGACAGGAAATCAATTTTGAGATAACTGCCTCATGCCAGATACTGTCGGAAGCTTTTGCCATGCCTAGCATGAGAGAAGGGTAAACGTGCGCGCTAGAAATCATAAGGAGAGATATTTTGTAGAAAAAGTTGTTTTTATGTCTAGGATTAAGACCTTGCAAAGAAAAATAACTCCTTTTCACAGTATATACTTCCATGTAAATCTCATGTAGCCAACCCGTTGGCAGGGACCAAAGTCAAGGTGGATTACCAAAGCTCAGCGATAACGTGCACTACACCAGTATTAGGATGAAATGGCGGATTCTGGGCATAATATTTGATTGCTTCGTTTCACTTGGCAGTATTAGTAATTTTCAGAGAACCCTCAATTTTTAGTATAACAGTTGACAGATCGCCTATTGACATATTTACTCGAACTTGCTTAGATTTAGAAAAAGTATTTGTTGCTTACTATCATTAATTTTTAATACCTGGTCTAAATCTCCAGTACATTACCCATGAATTAAACCTTTTAAGCATATTTCGAGCATTAAATATGATAAATTTCACAGCCATGGCGTTTTGAAGCACATTCTTAGTGACTTAATCGAGAATCTGAAGAATTTTTGCGTCATTTATAAGTCCACGGAGTGTGTTGTGGGCAATGAATTGTACAACTCTGTTCTACAGCGAGCTGTACAACAGAATATTTAAGATTCAAAAATGATACATAATATTTATTTTCTGGCGTTATATTTACATGGAAGAATGAGTGAATGTCAGCATTGCAAAAAGCAAATCCTGATGATATGAAGGGTCTTAAGTCTTGTCAGGAAGTGAAACCACGCCCACTTGGTTAGTACCACGCCTTTCTCTGAAATTTTGATCAGTGGCAGCATTAGGTTTTACAATTGTAAGAAGTTCGGGAAGTAATGCAATAAAAAATAAAAGGAACATAAATACTGACACAATGGCTGACGTGCGAGGAGCTACTCGTGACAGGGAGGCAGGGAGTAGTACTTAAAATTCCGGAAAGACAATCATGCAAATCCCCTCAACATTCAAGAAAGGAAGGGTAGTAAACGTGAAAGTATTTGCACTACATTTTTCTGAATAATCCTGCCCTTAACTGCGAGCCTTCACGGAATTCCCTTTAGGCAATTAATTGCAGTCCCACCGAAAAAAAAAAGAGATGAGAAGGGGGAACCACTTCCCTTTACCCAGTTATTTTTTTTCCTCATAATTATAGAGCAGTATTGTTAAACTCGCTGATGTTTTAACTATGAAGTAATAACACCACTCCCTTATTATATCAAATGATTCGATGTTAAGCAATTTTTCAATTAAAATAATTTGATGTTAGCACAGCGGGGAGAGCTACGTTATGGGATTGTAGCAAAATACTTCAGCATTCTTAAATCAGTATATTCTAGCTATCCTTTTGCATGTATTAATGACTCGAGTATTGAAACATATTCAGTTTCCTTTCTATGCCATAACGCCTTTTCTTTTTTGGTTGGAATTCTGGACTGACCTTTTTCGATCACATTGTTATTATTCAACATCAGATGCAGTTTCTAAAAGAACTTCTACATTCAGTCTCTTCTGTTATTGAGAATAAACGTGGAAGAACTACTTCCAATAAATTAGAAAGATACTGAACGGATATTAGAGGCTCTTCGTACATTTTTTAGGCAATTTTCACTGCAATTACAGAAATAGTTTACCAAAATTTTTATGTTTTAAATGTTCTATTTCATAACCCTTACTATATTTCTACATGTAATTTCCAAGATGATAAAGCCTTTTGTAGTATTGGAAGACGTACACTGGTTACCATAAATTAAGGAAAAATCACAAAAATAGCGATAACTCCCTCAAAAATAAGCCAAACCGTGTAAAATTTGAATATGTTGCCAAGTAAGCGTAGCTGAGTAAAACTGCAATATGCAAATTAGTCGCGCTCTACTCCGAATACGTCATCTGCGAGGAGCATAAAAGTCCATGTTTGAGAGCAAGCCCACATATTTCACTGTGATAGTGACATCAGAAATCTGAGATAGCCAATTCGTAACAATGGCCTCCAGGCATCATTTGCCTGCAGAACTACGATGGGAGTCATTGGGAGACTACAGGCAGGACAAAATCAAACAGAAATAGCCAGATGGCTAAATGTGAGTCCTTCTGTGGTTCATAGACTTTGAAGGTGATTTTAAACCACAGATTCGGCATCTAGGCGGTTCAGTCAAGGATGGCCAACTTGTACAACAAGCGCCGATGACCGATATTTGACATCATGTGCCCGCAGGAATAGAACCGCTACTCCGACTCTTCTTAGATCCTTCCTTGCTGCAGCCACGGGAAGGTTGGTGTCAACGTTAACTGTGCGTAGAAGGCTTCACGAAGGTGGTCTGTATGCGAGGCGACCAACCATTTGCGTGCAACTCACGTCACGCCATAGGAATGACCGTTTGCAGTGGGCACGACAACATGTCCACTGGACGCCTGATCAATGGAGGGCTGTTCTCTTTACGGATGAGTCCAGGTTTAGTCTAGAAAGCGATAGTAGGCGTTATTTGATATGGAGAGAACCTGGAACCCGTTATCATCCGTCAAACATCCGTGAAAGAGATGTATACTGAAGAGGCAGTGTCTGTGTTTGGGGTGGCATCTCTTTGGGTGAACGCACAGACCTCCATGTCTTTCCAAGGAGCACCCTGAATGCTCAGGTTTATAGAGATGACATCCTTGATGCTTATGTGCGCCCATATGTCGGGGCAATAGGTGACGCTTTCCTGTTGCTGGACGACAACGCAAGACCACACACGGCTCGCATCGTAGATGATTATGTTCAACAGGAAACAATTATGCGCATGGAGTGGCCAGCTCGATCCCCGAACTTGAATCCTATCGAGCGCTTTTAGGATGCTTTAGGGAGACGTCTAGCTGTTCTCAATCCTCCCCCTCAGACCCTTGCCGCTCTTG
This sequence comes from Stegodyphus mimosarum, assembly GCA_000611955.2. Taxonomy (NCBI): domain Eukaryota; kingdom Metazoa; phylum Arthropoda; class Arachnida; order Araneae; family Eresidae; genus Stegodyphus; species Stegodyphus mimosarum. Next base: position 217,613 of record KK117775.1, on the reverse strand, counting down.
CAGCTGTTTTGCAAGAACAATGGCTCTCGCTTCCTATGGAACTGATAGACCGCATAACTGAAAGCATCACACATCGCTGTATGTGCTCTGTTGCTTCTAGCGAAGATCATATTCGATATTGAAGGTACTTTTCCTATAGCCAAACCGACACCTTCGATTTGTTCATTTTATACAATTTCTAATTTCTGTACTACCATAATTGCCTGGTAATTTCTTTTTATGTTATTTGATACCCTACTATGTGTTATATATTGTGGGTAAATTTCATAAAATTCTACATGTAGCTTTTTCAGTAATCGTGATTTTTGGGATTTTTCCTTAATTTATGATAACCAGTGTATTTATCCATTGCTCTCGAACAGCTTGATAAAGTCTAAATAGGTTGTAGGTCGATGTTTTCGGCGGACAACTCTTTTTAACTGACGAGCACATTTAAGATGTATTATTAGTGCATACGATACGATTTTCCCATGGGCAAATTGATAGCTAAATATAATAAATAACTTTATTATATATACTGGAAGAAGTTTGTGACCTATGGTAATGCAAGTCAATTGATTGAAAACAGGAATTAGTTTAAATTACGTCGAAATATTTCTGTCAGTGTTACGTAGTACACTGTACTAAGTAGGTAGTAGGTTGGACAAACCGCATTTTAAAAGGTCCAAAACTGCAAAAATTCATTGTTGATAGATCAGGAGATTTAGTAGGGATATGAATGAAAGGTATGGCCTTGATATTCGTTTCTTGTTTCATTTTTTTTTTTTCAGGAAATTAACAGTAGATTTAGGCGTGTCGCTGCTTGCTTTGCCATGATGGAATTCTACTAAATGATCGCATCGTGCGTAAAGAAATCGTATTTCATGTTTAAAAATTTGGAATAAAATGTGTTTTTGATAGTATGTGGAGTTAATCTTAACATTTTTCTCCGCTGTCTTTATTTTTAATCTGCCGTTATATGAAAAACTAGCAACAATCCTAAATCCCTTTATTTAGATTCCTTGAACAATGTTTTAAGACTTTTTTTCCTCGCCTCTTTGATGATATAAATGGGTGGCTTTTTATTGCAGTCACTTAAGTACACCCAAGATTCGTCTATTGTGACAACATTTTTCCATTTTTGTCCGGATAAATGTTTCTCACAAAGAATTCCGCAGCGCGTTCTGCGTTCGGTGATATGTGGTGGAGAAAGACAATACACATTATATTTTTCTTCCTTTTCAAGATTCAAATCTGCATTAATCACTTTGTTTATAGTTGAGACTGAGCATTTTAATGATTTTGCAACTGTTCTTTGACTTGGCGAATTTCTTTTAACATTAAAGATCTTACTTCTGCAACATTCGGAATATTCCGTTTTTTCCTTGGACATTGACATCTTCGCTGATAATGATGACGATCTTAGCTGCATTGAGAAACGTAACACTGACAGAAATATTTCGGCTTAATTTAAACTAATTCCTGTTTTCTTTCAATTAACTTATATTACCATAGCTCATAAACTTCTTCCAGTATATATAATGAAATTATTTATTATATTTAACTATCAATTTGACCATGGGAAAATCGTACCCTATGTACTAATAATACATCTTAAATGTGCTCGTCAGTTAAAAAGGGTTAAAAACTTCAGTTAAAAACTTCGTAGTTAAACTACGAAGTTGTTTTTAAACTACACTTTGTTTTCGACGATGATATTTTGTTTCACGAGCCTTTCGCCTTGCGTTGTTTTTCTCTGCGACGTTTTCGTCCGCGATGTTTTCAGCTGTAACCGTTAAAAAGAAAGTTGAAAACCTTTGAATTAATGTAATGTTAATTACGAATGAAAATGTGCTTACGTAATTTCAGGAAAAATGCATCATAGTTCAAAGGTCGCACAGAATACACAAATTTTAATGCAAGTTCAATAATAAATTCATATTAATTTTTAATACTGATTTCCATGACGAGTTTGAAAACCATCATCTCAGTATAAAATATCAATATATATTATGGCTTTCTGTTTTGCACAGCCATAAAATCCACTTTTATCATCTCAATCATAATAAAAAGTTAGACGTTTGGTTTCTTTTCTCCATAAAATAAGCAAATTTATCGAAAAAAAAAACGAATAAGAAACTGATTATTAGAATGAGCAAAAGAAAGACATAGCATTCTTCATGTCTGCGTTTACTGTAGCATTAAAAATAACAGGCAGTCTATGAATCTCTTGTGGCAGACCTAAAAATATCGTTCATTCATGAACTATGCAGGCTTCGATTCTGACAGGAAAATGTATTATGGAAACAATAAGAAATGTCTGTTGGAAATCGTGATATAGATCTATAAAATATATTTGCTGTGCGATACGCATATGTGCTCACCAAAGCGCGAGTATAAAAACTTGAGCTTCTTCGCCGAGACGTACTCTGTACCTGCTACTCTATCTACACGGACCCAGCTTCTGTATCACTCTACCTCAAGCCGAAGAACGTCTATGCAAAGAAGGAAAGGCAAAGAACGTATGTGTAAAGAAGGAAAGGTTCCATAGACGTAATGTAAACCAGTTTGCTATTACACTGCTAGAAAGCGGAGGATTTGGCGACGGAAGCTGGCGGCGAGAATTTCCCCTTCCGCGATGTGTACAAGAAATTGAGGAACACGTGTTACGATGAAACGTTCTTTGACAAAACGTTTATTCTTTGACTTTTCCCGATAATTTAACTCGGATTTTCGTCCCCCGCTTTTTATTTTACTCAGAATAACTAATCCATTAATTAATTTACTTGCGCGAAAAAAATATTTTCTTTTCCTTTAAAGAAATTTAAAACGATATTCGTTTTATGAATTCTGATAAACATGACCTTCGAACTTCGAGGACAGATATTTCGCGCATGTGCAGCTGTTTCCCTCTATGCTGGGATGGAACCATTTCTGTTGCGGAGAAGTCCTCGTTCTTAACAATATACAATCTTTACTCAAGCGTCCGTAGAGGCAACCATTTTCAAGACAGCCGGAACACGTCGTGCAACCAAAGAATGTGTGTTGACATATATATTGAATGTGCATTGAATACATAGACGTTCTTGCCCTGATAAGGTCATAAGGCGAATTTAGATTTGCAAGGTGCACCGAGCTGCGCCCTTACATTTCATTACATTACATAGACGTTCTTTGGTGCAACTTCGCACGATAATCGAGGTATAGATCGACAGCTGGAGCCAAAACTTTCTACTGACTACTGACTACTTATTTCTCATTGTTATTGCCGGTAAAGGCGTCGGCTCATGTGTGTTAATGTTAAATGTTTAACCTAACGCAAGGAGTGCTTTCCTCTGCTTCATATGCTAAATAAAGTTGGTTTGAACTATTAGCTGAAGTTTGTGCCTTTCTAATGACCTTCTGATGGAGTCTAATGGGATTAATACTTCACCATACATCCGATCGACATAAAAATGCTTTCTTTCATTTCAATATAACGAACATAAAATTTTGTTTGGCTACTTTAAGGTGCCTAGAAGCCAAAAGAAATGCCGTGATTTTTTTTTTAAGGAAAAAGTAATACTAACAAATACTGAAACCTATAATCTCAAAACTGCAAATAGTTTAGTTTTACGTCATCAAATAAAAGGGGGGGGAGAATTCTTTCTTAAATTTGTTACTACTAATAATAACAATAATATTTAAATAAGGCTTGTCTGCTATCTCGTTCACGGTATCAAAAGACTGCTCGTGGGAGACTGCAGAAGTGAGAGTAATAATAATATAATCTCTCATACAGCGAAAGCCAATGGCATCTGAAGCCGTCTACGCCCATAATATCATGACTCTTAAGAAAAACAACAAAACAAACTTCCGGGGTCTATCCCCTCATGCCAGCGATCTGCTGCATAATTCTGCTTCTTTCTCTGTCTTGCTGTTTTTAGTTTTGTTATTGTAAATTTCAAATACCAACTAATTGTAAACTGTCGTTTGCGCGTGCTTTAGTTTGAGTTGCTGACAGAAAAGTTTAATTATATTCTGAACTGCAAAGTTCTTTTTTAGGAAACCGTTTGTAGCTTTAGTTGAAGAACTATCCATCACTTTAATTGCCAAGGGAAAGAAAAAAAAAAACATCAACTAGTCGACAGACTACCATTGTGATGCTTTTCTAAAGTCGATTAAGGATTGGTACATTATTTTATTTGGAAGTTTATGACAACAAAGGAACAAATAAAGGAAAGTTTAACGAAGCTTACAGAAAAATGAAAATAATAAAACGAACACTTTCATTACTGCTCATTTTGAATTATGCACGACATACAAGCAATCTCGTGACTGAAAAATAATCTCGTGATTCTTTTAAATTTCTTAAGACTCTTAGCTATTAACCCTTAGTATAAAAAAGAGCTAGATTAGGTGATTTATCGAATTTAGTGTGTCTAGAGAAATCTTCAAGCTGCCGTTGTTTATGAAAATAAGTTAATTTTATATGTAATATTAAGCTCAAAACAAACTTATATTTGCAAACAATTTTAAATAAAATTCTAACCATTGCCTGGACAACTGCTGTAAATTCCTCTTCTTCAGGACTAAAATATGTTTTGCTCCTAAAGGAGAATGATCTATGACAATCTTTAAGTATTTAAAACTGTATGACAATCTACGAATGTAAATTTAGAGGTCAAACAACAAAAATCAGCATTAAATTTGCAAATTTTCACAGGACTAGTTTCGATGGCTTTACCGAACCATCAGCATCAGGCTGCCAAGGTGCAACTGTTACACCAGCTGCCATTTGCACTTTGGCAGCTGAGGTTGATGGTTCGGAAAAACCATCGAAACTAGCCCTGTGAAAATTTGCATATTTAACGCTGATTTTTGTTATTTGACTTCTAAATTAATATTTGTTCGGCGCATTATTTTGCTTATCGAAGAATGCTTTTTAGCCCAAACAGTGTTAGCCCAGAAGGGCTATTAATTTCGTTTTAGCATTTTGCGTTGGTTCGCTATAAACAGAATTTCACTTCAAATTGTTGCCAACAAATATTATAGTCCTGCATTATATTTAAGGAAATTAAATAACGAAGAATCTGCATGAATGCATGCATGTTTTTCGTACGGTGAAAAAACAACCAGAACATCAAATTCTGAACAACGTTGTCCTCTACTCGAATATGAGCATATGGAAGTCCAAATTTGGAATCTGTTTTTTTATTATCTACTTCATATTTTGTAAGACTTTAACGAATTTTTGATTAACAAACTCAACGATTTCAAAGCGAGCAACGACAACACTGTAGGGGGGGAATATTATCTCAAGCGCGCGAGACTGTGTATCGGAAATTCTAAAGATATGCTCTTTTTAAATTATTTTGTTGTTGCTATTGTTGATTCTAATCCCCTTGGGGCAGGAAAGCCTACAGGAAATTATTTTCTGACATTGCTGTTGAATTGAATTTCATGGTTTAAGTGCGAAGAACATGATATTTAGTAAATAAAGGTAACACACGAAACGTCAAAAATAATGCCTCTTTGGGCATAATATAAAATGTGAAAGCTTTTAGATTTTATTTTATTCATTTATTTATTTGTCAACGTCATGCTTTTAAAGCATATGATATACGCAAAAATAAAATTTATTCTATGGAAGAGTTCTGACTTTCTCAGTTACTCTGATCCCAAGATCAATCTTTTAAAAATGTAAAATTCACTTTTCTGGAGATCATTTTAAGGCTTAGAGATAAAAGTTTACTTTTACATTACTCAATCGCCTTCCACTTCCCAAGTTCAATTTAAAGACCTTCAACATGAGTTCGCTAGTCCATATTTTACTGTCTGACTAAATATGTAAAGGTAGGAAAGAAACTTGAAATATTTGTTAATCTTTCTTTCGAAATATATATTACCTCTCTTTCTAGCAATTTACTTCCAAGATGTCTACCCGAAACTTAAGGGAGAAAGAAAGATGCAATGTAATTTATTTTTCTTGTTTATGTTATTGAATTTCTAAAACTGAAACCAGTGATGTTATATATAAACCATAGATTCGGTTGCGTACTCTTACACGAATGTGCTTACACAATATATGTGTGTGTGTGTGTGTGTCTGTGTGTGTGTGTGTGTGTAACATAAAAAAATTTAAATCAAAATACTAACTTTAATTTACAATAGCCCTTTAATCCTGATTTTAATTTGTATACTTTCCCTTCCATCCTTCACTTCACATAACGCCAGGTGATGCAGATAATTCGGAACTGAAAGTCAGAACTGCAAACCCAAACCTTCCTTTCCAACTTATAAGGTATTCTCTGACCTTCTTAGCATGCATTCGTGGTGTAGTGGTCAGCATGCTCGGCGCGTATTGGAGAGGTCCGTGGTTCGAGTCCCGGTGAAGGCACTGCTCATTTTTTATCTCTCCTGCTTTAAAAAATTACCTAATGTCTCTACAAACTAAGCTTCCATTTTGAAATAAACCGACTTGACATTTGTTTCTCCTTCTCAGTTTAGCTAACATGCTACTTCGTCTCGCTTTAAAACTGTAATCGGTACCGATGTAGTTCTTCTGGAATGGACGCGCTTTTAACTACAAACCAAAATAAAAAGAAAATTTTTAAATCTTGCTGTGACTGCAGCTTTTTTTTATTCTGCATCTACAGTGAATCGTGACTTCCAAGTGTTTCTATAGCCGTATCATCTGTTTTCATTGTTTCCAAATTATTACACTTCTGTGCTTGGAAGGTTTCGTTATGTTTTCGAGGTTTGTTGGGTTTTCTTTGCATTTCTATTTTTTCTCCTTCAATTTGTCATGCTTTGTAAAATTTTGTTCAATTTTGGAGTATGCTTAGTACTTATTATTATTATTTTTATTATATTTTCGCATGTATTTTTATTTTTGAAAGTACAAATGCATGTAGGGGAAGCTCTGAACTTATCTGAGATTTTTTTTTTTGGGAAAGCTCTGAAATTATCTGAGACTTGCCGTGATCTTTATTATCAACACGGAAATTTGTTTAAAACGGTTTTAAGTCTCCAGAGGAACGAAACATGTATTCGGAACAATAATTCGCCCAGTTTAGATTTTCAAACATTTTCCCCTTGACAAATTCTATTTGAGGTGGTAAACAAGAGATATTAATATTCTGTTTTTCGTATTTTTTCACTTTTCTGTAAGGTGCTTCATGTATACATTTCATTGCTGCTTTTGTGGATTTTAAATTTAGCTTTAATTTTTGGGTTCACGGTTTGGTTTTAATTTATTCAGGATTCCCGTACAAAAGGCTAACTTATTTTTACTACTTTATTTCTTCACTGCACCTTTTCCTTGAATAAGATAATCAGGATTACCTCTTCCCAGTGACCTCGTAATTAGTTCATATGTATGTAAGATAAATTGAAATATTTAAAATAATTTTCAAAATGTTACTCGGCTTCATTCTCCAGATGGTAATCAGGTCTAAACAATAGATGTGACGGTACTTATGTAATTTCATGCCCCCCTTTTTTTATCTAATGAACTGATAGTTTAAATTTTATGCTCCCCTCCCCACAGATGCCGTATGGCTACGGCTATTAAATACTAGTTGTTGGACCCGAGTTCGGACCCAAGCGAACGAGTTGGTTGTTTAGGTGTTTTTAGAAGTTTTTTCCCATATGCAATACCAGCCAGTTTCTCTTAGATAGTTCTCCACGAATGCCAGCCTTCCCTTAGCAGATGCGATTCCTCATGTGCTTTGCCGTACTCATATAACCTACCTAACCTATTTTAATGTGTTTTAATAAAAATTCATGTGTAAAACATTTCTGGTGCCTGAACATATTTTCTTATTTTCTTTTATCTGTTTCGTCTTAATTATTTCTCTATCTGTGTCATTTATATACATATAAGTATATTGTAAGCCGTTTTCCGGTATACCTTTTTCAAGGAGATTCCAGTAAAGAGAAATCCCAGTTTTAATAAATCGTTTAATGATTTATTAGAGCTAAAACTGATACATATAAGTGAGTTTTAAGCTTTAAGAAATTGTTTCGTAAGCTTTAACACCGATTTAAAAAAAAAAAAAAAAAAAACTATCTCAAATTTGAAATTCAGGAAAGAATAAGAATTGTCAAGTACGATGCTATAAAGTGAAAATAATCAACACGGGCAAAAACGAGCTCTTAAAACTAAAATTTTCGTTGCTATATTAAAAACAAGAACAAATAAATTCATGTTAACTAGATTTATGTATATAATGTAATCATTCCATTATTCCATTTTGTTTCATATAAAATTTAATAAAATAATTCTAAAATTGTTCTTAACGAACGTCTATCTATCAATTAGACGAGAGTGGTGAGGGAAAAAAACAAATTAAAAAGAATCAATGTACGAACATTTTACAGCATGTTTGCGAAATGTAAGACTAGTCTAAAGCAGGCCATCATTTTAAATGAGTCAAAAATCCTTTCATCTCAACTTCCATTATTCGATTCACCCGGATTCATACTTCATAATTTAACGTTGAATTCTGCTTTAACAGCTACCATTTAATTATCATTTTATGTGTATATGAATTTTTCATGTGAATAATGAAGCCTATTTGATAACCCATCTCAACCCAACGGCACATTGCTGGATATTTGGCAATTAGCTCTACATCAAACTTAAAGAATACTTTTAGGACATTTATTATATCGGATTTTAGAAGAAATTAGTAATATACATTTTTCTGCTTTTTTCATCTTTTAAGTTACTCTGAATTAACGAAAGAATTAATAAAGAAAAAGTTACATTAAAAAAAATCTGATGTATACACCACATGACTTCCTTGCACGGAATATTCAATTATACGCAATTTTCCTGCATTTCATTTAAACATATTGAATTAACAGTTAACGAATTTTGAATTCAACCTACTTCGTCGATACCGCATAAACCACAATAGAATAAATGCACTCTTTAAAGTTCACTATCGGCACTAGGTTCACTTAACAGCCTCAATCTCATTCATTTTATAGCTCAGAGTGCGCAAACATTATAGCCTCTGAAGAATTACCACAAGTTCTGTTTAAATATTATAATAAATCTAAAACGATGCATAAAAGAAATTAAACAAATAAAAAAGAAACAGCTTTTCACAGAGCCGCTTATCTAATGCGCATGCGCTACTAATTAATTCAGTTCTTACTTCAAGGTAAGGCATAAATACATAAAAATTCGAAATATTTTCATTAAAAATTGAAAGCTATAGAAAAACATAAAACACTAAGTACAGTTAAAGCAATTAAAAAGCAATTATTAAAATTAGAGTTTGTACGCAAAAACAAGCTAATAACTTAAACGATAATTCCAGAAAGTATCAAATGTAAACAAATATGTCCGCTACCATAACCAAAAATTAGGCTTAATCGCACCTAAAAAACTTTTAAATTGTTGATAATACCACAATTATTCAACGCAAGTTAACTACCGAAAAATAAGAACAACATCATAGTCATTTTTAAAGCAAAAAATGCACAATTTACAAACATATAAGAATAAAGAAACCGAGCTCCCTGAGCCGAGCAACAGAGTGGATATATATATGTATATATACATATATTTATATAGTTTTGATGCTACCGATTACAACCAAAATGCAAGGTGAACATCTACATGTTATAGCAGTCCTATATACAAAATTCCAGTGTTTTGAGGATAGTTCTTTTTGAGTTATGCGAGATACACACATACGTACATACATATGTACGTACATACGTACGCACAGACGCCACGAAAAAATCTCTTCAGAATCCATTTTAAACTAGTTTTATAATTTTATTGGGGAAAAATAGTCCTATATTCTGTCCTTGCATACACATATTACGCAAAAACATCTTTAAATTGCGTTCGAAAGCGGTCAAAATGGATATTTTCGTTGAAATATGAGACCCGAAATTTTTCGCGATTACAGTACTTCCTTTTTACTTTGTACAAGGAAGTAAAAAGGAAAGCTTATTTTTTTAATTTGAACAAGAGGAACATAACAATGTTTTCTTCTCTTAGATATTCAAATGCATATTTTTAACTATTATTTATTGGTAACAATTCGCCCCATTATAGTAAAGATATCATACTTAAACAATAATTCAATGTCTTATTTCCATCTGATTTAGAAGTGTTGTCCCCATTTTACAAAGAACTACAGAAAATCAAAATTTACCTTTAAGTCTCCTAACTTTGGCTAAGCTGGGTTTTCCGCTTCTATATTTCTCTTCGATCATGGTCACGTAGCTGCAAGGAAAGTCATCGACGCTTTCCAAATCGTAGAATTCAGCTCTTCCATACAGAAGAGAATCGATTTCTTCCTCCAGTGTGCAGTCCGAAGAACCAGCTTCTAACTGCGACCGAAGATTTGCACACAATGGATCTTTAAGAATGGACTTAGATTGTATTTTATTCGCCTCAGCAGTGGAGTCAAGTGTTCTAGAAGGATTGGCATCCGAACTTTCGCTGGCCGGCTGGGATGAGTTCACAGTGGAGACTTTTACGTCTGTGTTAAAACGAACTGTTTTTTGGTAACTCGGTGGCGCACATTTCGCAGTAGGGTTATCTGTATAACGTTGGTCCTCCACAAGATTACCATTCACGTATTTGTCCACCTGAGCGCTGTCTCGCCTGCTTTGCTTAGCAGACGGACTGGAATCTGATTTTGAAGACTCACACTTCTGAATCGCGCTTAACAGTGATTGCCTAAGGTACATGAGGTGATCCAGATTCACATCATATAGGCTGGAATCTGATCTCCTGGACACTGGAGATTCTCTGAGTGGTGAAGGTGACACTTGCCCTTGCCTGTTAATGACTTTAGTGCCCATCATAATTCGAGGTTTGCTACTTCGACCCTGAGAAACGGACGAATCCGTGTAAAACCCAGAATAGGGGTGAGTTCGATTACACAAATCTTCTGGTCCATAAATCGAAGAGTCTGGAATTTCTGGCGTAGGGCAAAAACTTTTATAGCCGCTGTCGATGGAACTAGATCCCGCATAACCAATGGAGTCACGATCTCCTTCAACTGTGACGCCCGTGCTAGTCTTGCTGTGTTTTTCACCCTCACTCTTAGATGTGCCTCTACACTGGCCATACACTACACTTGTCAAGTCATAATAGTCGTCAGAATCATCCGGAGGATCGTAAGCTAAGACACTAATCGTGTCCAACAACGGGTTGGACGTGTAGGTCGATGATGATGTGTCTTCGCTGTCGTTCGGTATTGCTGTCGATGATGGCTGAAGGCGTCTTCTGCTGCTTCGTGGCAAGGTAGATGAATGTCTGTGATGATAGGAAGAGGATCCATAGACACGTTGCTTAGCTGGGGATCTCTTAGGCCTCGTCCGCCCCGCTCCATACTGGGAAGTGCTCTCAGAATTTTCTGGGTCGGCCGCGGATTGTTGGTCGGCAGAGGTCACAACGATTCCTTGATCTTCGTCTTCTGGGTTTTGTGAATCTTTTGCGGCGGAGAAGGTGACTGCTGGCTGTGGCCCGACAACTTCCTCGAAGATGGCATACATCTGGCACATAGGAAGATATTAGTCATCTCTTTTCAGAGAACACCATCTGGAACTGAAAGAAAAAAAAATCTGCCATTAACAGAAAATTTTTATCGATTTATAAACACTTTAAATGTTACATAAATATAGCCAAGCATAGAGAAGTGATAATTTGTAAATTATTTAAAAATTTGATTTTATTGTAAGCAGTAGGTAAAAAAATTTATAGAATCTACGGTAGTTATACTGTAAACGTAAGATTTCTATATCCATAGTCACAAATAAGAGAAGACAAATAAGAAATAATGATATTTATTCACTTATACCGCCATTATGCAGGAAGAAATATTATCGCGAATTTAATCAATACTTTTCCAGTCTGTTGAATCCACTTTTGCCACCAATAACTTAAGAAGAGCTTATGAGAATATTATCAGAAGCTAAGCTTGAGAATTTTAGATCATGGTTGAAAAAAGATTTTAAGTTTTATTTGAGAATTTAATGATGTTATTTATCTTTTAGAAGTGCTTTTGAGGAAAGTCAAATACTCTCATCTAAGCTGACTGAGCTTAGATGTTCAATTATTTTATTTAAATTAATACGCTGAATAATTTTACTTTCAAAATTATAACCTATAGCACGTACAGTGACCTATTATTTATACAGAAACTTAAGTATTCGGAGTTATACATCATGGCAGTTGCTTCAGATTTAAACAAAATATAGAAGCCAAAAATTTTAAACACAAAGTGCAGCAAATTTATTCTAAACAATAAAGAAATAAATTCTTCACATCACTCGTAACTGTTTTGTGATAATATGAAAGTATAAGAACAAGAAGGACTGGACAAAAGAGTAAATCAATAAAAATTTGACAGAAACGATAAATATAACAACTAAAGCTGAAAGAATAGCGTTTCAAGTGTCGTATTAAAATGTATGCATTCGGTTTGAGTTTGAATCTGTTTGATTATGACAAAACACATGAAGACTATCTGCTTTCCCAAACAGGAGGAAATCAGTTTTATTCCGCTGAACCTCTCCCAGATCAGTCCAGCAACATATATGAAGAATCGGGGGGGTAACAATTTGTGTCCATTTTTTGCGCGCATCAGGAATAGGTTCTGCATTCTGAATCGCTTCAGGAGGAAACGCATTCAACTCCGTAACTGTAACGAAGGGAGGATTTTGCGTATTGGTGGTTCTACGCGCCAAGAGGCAGAATCATTATATCCATTTTCCATTATCAAGCTTGATCACGTTCGTTCTTGTCTCTTGTAACGACGACTTGTTAGCTTTGTCTATCAGTTCTTCAGCAGCGCTTGTAGGCATGGAATGAAGATTCCGAGAGATCTCGGATTCGGTGGCCGAGTTTTCTGTCAAGAACAGGAAGAAAACAGGAAGAATTCACGAAAATATGAAAGTTTTAAGAGCAACCACACGTGAGTTAGGACTTGTCTGTAAGTCCAACCTTCTTCAATGCTTTTCTTTGTTTTGTGATTGTGAAGAACAACGAACGCTTGGGAATTATAATACCCAAAATCATTGTCTCGCCGGTCTTATAAAACTTTTCCCCGACACTGTCGTTTTGGAAATAAGGAATCTTCCCACAATGCGTCTTACTCTTATCAAGTACGTTGCTTCTAAGAGGGCCAATGCAATGATGTGCGAAGTTTGCACAAATACCTTTTCTTCATTCCACGGCATTACAAAAGCTCGAATTAGAAAAAATAAGGGAAACTTTGGCCGTTAACAGAAAAGCATAGTAAACCACGCAGGAAACATACAATTCCAAAGGAATCTATTTCTGAAGCAATTTTTTGTATTTTATAACAATATTTCTTTTATTATTGAAGTTAAACAAACTGAAAATTCATCTTTCTCAAAACTTTTGTCAATGGGCATAAATCCCCCCCCCTCGAGTCTTCATATGATATCGAAACTTATCAAGAATTGAATTTTAGGTTTGGTTGCTAAATGGATTACGCCAAACCATTCAAGGGCTACTTGCCTAGCAGGAGGACTTCGTGCAGGACTTTCGATCGGAAACTGGCTCCTACACACGTTACGGAGAAAACCACGAAAACTCCTATGCAGTCAGCCCGTTCGAGGGATTCGAACCTCGGAACGAACTACCACGATTTAAAACTTTCAGCAAATTTGCCACTCGGCCGCTGGTGAGCAGGGTCGCATTTATGTATTATTGCATAAAAAACGCAAATTTCTATGTAATATCAATTAAGACTGGCAGCTTCTCAGAAATATCTCTTGAAAAGTCGCGTGATCTGGCGTATGATTAAAATAAAGAAATAGTAGTTAGTGAGTTTGATTATCGTACCGAAGGCCCCGGTTTTGAATCCGGGAGAAGGCATGTATGTTTATAAATGTATAGTGTCTTTGCAGCATGGGGACACTAAATATATGGCGAGCCAAAAGTTCTGTCGTATGGATTAGTGGTAGAGAAAGAGGGGTAGGAGACACTCAGACAAACTCCCGGCGTGCCAACGACAGAAGTAAACTTGTACTCCTTGCAGCGATGAATGTTGTGGGCTTGTTCTGATATAAGAGAAGTGACATTAGTAGCAACAACAACAGAATAGTTTTATGTGTATTTTAGAATCATCAGACTAACTGTAATAATTTGATTACAAGAGAATGATGCGATAAGAACATCACTGTAAGAACAAGAAAAGGTGATAACATTAAGTTGCATGAAATACGATTATGTTGTTTACTTTTACTAATGATCATTTAACTGCACAAATCTTGCTAAAGCTGCAAACATTTCCCCCGCCCCCCTCCTCAATGGCGGGCCCTCAGTGGACTTCGGCTTGGCCACTACTAAGGCCAGAGTGGTGGTGACTTTATTACGAAGGCATCTAATAGGGAAGCAAACTTTGTCTCCTATGAAGGGACGGACAGTTACAACCATGCCTTCTCCGGGATTCGAACCCGGGCCCTTTGGTATCGCAGTCGGCTCCTCTAACCACTACACAATATGGGCGGCAGCTGTAAACATACAATGATTCGTTACTGATAGCGTAATACTCACATTTTGTAATGGACAAAGCTCAAAAGAGCAATAACATTAT
>KK117775.1:167631-186775 GCA_000611955.2 Stegodyphus mimosarum | reverse complement strand
TATACTGGTCCTGAAGGCTGAGATAATTTTTTTTTTTCCTTTCTTTCTTTCTTACTTCTTTCCCGGCAGCCCATGCTTCTCTTTCCTTCCCACTCAACGTAGAATGTATGAAAAGTTATATAGCGTTTACTAAATTTTAGTATAGAATGTTTTTCGAAATGGGCAAACGATTATGAGATAATAGTTACCAATGCTCACTCTGCTCACAAAAAAAAGGGGGGACGCAGTTTTAGCATATCTCCCGTTCTACTGGGTCAACTGACAGAATTTAATGTCTCGATTTACATGTCTCAAAAGCTCGATTTAGCATACGTATTAGATTTATATATAGCATTGTTCAAAAATAGGTATTATCGCATGAAATCGGGCTTTTCCTGAAATGACCTACTTATCTTTCTGAACTAACCTATTTTTTTCCATATTTCAATTCTACGACTCGAATTTTGCCAAAGTGCAAAGTTTGTAAAAAAAAACAGGAGCAGTTTTTAAAAAATCAGCTATACAAATTCGAGCTTCTCAATATGGTGAAGATATGTATATTCTTAGTGTACTTTTATTAATCTCTATTTTTTTTTCGTTATTAAAGTTACTTCATTTCTTCTTTCGTAGTTCAAAATTTAAGTGCAATCCAAAGAAAATTCGTAGATATTTTCTGATTTATTTTTTAAACTTGTATTTTTAAATAAATTTTATAACTTTTTTGAAAAAATTTTGAATTATAAAATTTTTACCATCATCTTAAAGTACATGTATTACAAGGCACGCTTGTAAAAATTTAGAGATTTTTTTTTATTCGAAATTTCCCAAGATATATACGAATTTATATGTTGGAGCGCTTCGAAATTTGGCATATTTAATACAAGCGATAATAACGCCAAATGTGGGTTACGCACTTTGTTAAAATTACTTGAAAGAATGAACGATGCACCTTTTTCTCCGTTCGTGCACAATGAAAGGAAAAGGAAAGTAGGTTACCATAAATTAAAAATTTCGCCAAGTGAATTACTCTTGGCGCAAACTGAAAAAAGTGAGCCAAGATAAATTTTTCAATTTCTGGGTAAGTTTCTCAACAAATTTTTTACAGAATTTAATATTTAGGCATAATTTGAGTCGTAGAATGGACATATGGAAAAAAAAGCTCAGTATGTTATTTAAGAAAAGGTCCGATTTTGTGTCAAACTACCTATGTTCGAACAATACTATATATATAAAGCTATCCTAACTCGTGCTTTTCGAGACATGAATAAAGCAAATTTAATTTCATTAATCGACCTAATAGAACGGGAGATATAGTACTATCTTTTTTTTTTTTTTTCCCATTGTGTACTTCAGCTTGCTTCCATTAAAATAGTCTCCATCAACGAAAAGAAATTCGAATAAAACTCGTTATTTCATATTTCATTTACTACAGCGGGTATTTACCGTTGTGGATTCAAAGATTGAATAGAGACCAGAAACACTTTTTTTTTCGCAAGTTGCAATGAAGTACATTGCTGTAAGCAGAAAGTGTAACTGTTCTTAATCCTTTCCCTTAATTACCAGTTTTAGCATTTCGACAGCAGTCCAAAAATTCAGATTATTTAGTATTCAGTTAACAATATAAGATATTTTGTTGCTTGTAGCATCATCACATGAGCTAGTTGTTGCCAAAAGTTAGTAGTCATATGCTACTGAAAAATTAAATAACAAAAACTGTTCACCGGTTGCAGTATATAGGATGTAGTAGCTGACAGTGGCCTCGGTAGAAATGTATTAAAGCGTTATATACAATCGACTGCTGCAACAATATTGAATGCCGTAAAGACTTTTAGAAATAAATAATTAGCATATTCATCAATGGACTTTTTCAGTTACTTTACTGGTGTGAAAAGGATTACAGCAAGTGGAATTTATTACTTGAACCCTGCATTTGTTTTCACTAGCGCTCAAAACCAGCAAAAATAAGAACTGTAAATTGGATTTAGGTTAGAAATAAAAGGCTTGGCCACAAACGGCAATTAAGGTAAGTATCAAATTTATTTCCAAATTTTGTTTCAAGTATATTCATCTCATTGAGCTTACCTGCGAAATACGGAGACGCTCATGCAGTTGAAGAAGAAACGCTTCATAATTCGAGCTGATTTCACTGGTATTGCTACAAACTCACATGAGTTACTGGAATTGCAGATAACCAAACATGAAATTATGTTTTTATAAATTAGCAGTGAGAAATTTATTGGAAAAAGAAAGTTCTTAATGTATTTAGAGACGGATGCTCTAATTATAGATGGAAACCTCTTATAAAGATGAAATAAATTCCATTGAAAACTACAACGAGAACTTAAAAGAAAATTTATTTAGACTAAGTTAGAAAAAAAATTGATGTGTACACTACATGACTTCCTAGTACAGAGTATTAAATTATACGCATTTTTTCTTGACACTCTGTCCCTAGGTTCACTCATTCTAGCGTTACATCTCATTCATTTTATAACTCAGAATGCACAAAAAATTATATCGTCTGAAGACTTATCTAATCTTTGCCACACGTTCTATTTAAATACTATAATAAATCTAAAACGATGTATAAAAGAAATAAAAAAAAGAAAGACGAGAAAGAGTTTTTCGCAGTCGATTCAGTATTTCTGATTCAATTAATTCAGTTCTCACTTCGTGCAAGGCAGAAATACATAAAAACTCAAAATATCTGTATTAAAAAATTCCGAAGTAAATCTTAAACACTTATTTCCTCGAATAAATTCCCGAATGGATTAAGCATGGTTTAATTCCCAATAATTAAAGAAGGCGTTATTTTTACTGTTCCGAAGCTTAGTTTCTCGAGATTGGCAACAAATCCACTAATCTCAAATGTAAATAAATTCAAATGTCAATAAATATGATTGCCATGAAAAAAATGATTAGGCTTAGCCGCACTTAAACAACTTTTAAATTGTTGATAATTCTACAAATCTTGCATGCAGATTTACTAAAGGCGTGAAAACCTTATCCGGAAGATAAGAACAACATAATTCAATCATTTTTAAGCAAAAAAGGTACAATTTACGAACGTATAAGAATAAAGAAACTGAGGTCACTGAGCCGAGTAACAGAGTGGATATATATATAGAGAGAGACATATATTTATATACTTTTCGTGCGGCCGATTGCAACCCAAATAGAAGGTGACCATCTACATCAGCGGTCGGGGAACCGGGGTAAATTACCCCAAATGGGGTAAAAATGAAACTTTTGTGAGTAAAAAGTATATATTTTTTATTTGCTATTTTATAAACCTGTTAGTATTTTTTTCAACTTAAACAATTTAGCGACATATGCAGGCCACGTCATCTCACTCCCCACCACTAGAGTGTTCTCGAGTTATATCTTTGCGCAGTAAAGCACAGCCCCGGCTACCTGCTCAGTCCGTGCCGTCAATATACAAATACATTGACGAGTCAGAGAGCGAGTTTTTACTAGTTAGTTGCTGACAAGACCACCATTTTATCATTAATCATCGATATATCGATCAAGGTAAGCCGCAATTTGAAAATTTAATTCAAGTATATTACAACTATTATTTTCTGTCTTTTTTCAGATGGCAGCAAATAGAAAAAGAACATATCAAGACGAATTCCTTAATTACGGTTTTACACAAATAGAAGACAATGGTACAATGAAACCACAGTGTGTTGTATGTATGAAGGTACTGACTTCAGAATCTTTCAAAAAAAGTCAATTGAAGAAACATTTAGATAATTTGCATTCACACCTGTCTTCCAAACCGCGAGAATACTTTGCAAATTTAGAAATATCTGTTAAAAGACAAAGATTGAATAGCAACTTGTTTGGTACATTTAATCAGCGTTCAGCATCAAGGGCTAGCTTTGAAGTAGCCTGGTTGATTGCTCGAAATAAGAAACCATACACTATTGGTGAAGATTTGGTTAAACCAGCTGCTGTAAAAATGGCAGAGATTATGTGTGGTCAAAAAGAAGCGAAGAAACTGAATTCAATGCCCTTGTCTGCGAGAATTGTGAAAGAAGGAATTTCTATATTAGCAGAAAATGTGAAGGAACAGGTTATTTTTGTCTTAAAACAGGCTAAATATTTTGCTATTCAGCTTGATGAGACAACTGATTTTAGTAGCAATTCACAGCTAATGGTATATGTTCGCTACAAAGGTGCAGATAATTTTGAAGAGGAATTGCTGTTTTGTTCTCTTCTCGAGTTGAGATCTCGTGGAATTGATGTCTACAATAAAGTAAATGAATACTTCAATGCGCAAAGTTTAAAATGGGAAAACTGTATTTCTGTATCTTTGGATGGAGCTCTAGCTATGCTGGGCCATATTAATAGTTTTTCGGCTTTCGTAAAAAAAATTAACCCAAATATTGAAGTTACTCACTGTATGATCCATGGCCAGGCCCTTATAGTCAAATATTTAGAACCTACACTGGAAGCCGTCATGCATGATGTCATCAAGATTGTAAATTTTATCAAAGGATATGCACTAAACACGCGGCTATTTCGTGAATTATGTCAAGACGGTGAAGCTGAATATACGGACCTACTTTATTATACAGAACTAAGGTGGCTCTCTCGCGGAAATGTACTAAATCGAGTATGGACTCTCAAAACTGAAGTCGAAATTTATGGTTTATCAAAAAAATATTCTCGCAGATAAGTTTAAAAACTCTTTCTGGGTTGCATATCTCGCATATTTAGCGGACATTTTTGAGAGTATAAACATATTAAACAAAGAATTGCAAGGAAAGAATATTAATATCATTTCAGCGAGTGAAATAGTGTCAGCGTTTGGATTAAAGCTGCAATATTGGAGACAGAAAGTAGAACAGAACAAGATAGCTTCTTTTTCTAGGTTAGCTTTGTTTTTGGAAGATTGCGAAAATATTACTTTTCTGACATCAAGGATACAATTGTAAGACATCTTATCAAACTCAGAAAGCGGTTTTCAGATTACTTTTCAGATCTTGATACACGTACTGTCAGTTGGATTGTAGATCCTTTTAAATGTGAAATTGCTATGATACCAGAAGAACCTGCAGGTTTGGCAGAAGCAATTCTTGAACTTCGATCTAATACTGAAGCACGTATTCAATTTGAGAGTAAACCAAATCTGTCGTCTTTTTGGATGTCAAAAGCTGCAAAGGCTTTCAAAATTGCACATGAAGAGGCGGTTAAAAAATTGCTGCCATTTGGAACAACATATTTGTGCGAACAAGGCTTTTCCACTCTAATGAACATAAAAACGAAGAACAGAAATCGATTAAACGCCGAAGACTGTATTCAAATCGCTCTTACATCAAAAAGTCCCAATTTTGAAGCAATTGTATCGAACATGAAACAACATCATTTCTCCAAAACGTGAAGGAAGAATGTTTTCAATTATTCTTTTTTTTTTCTAATTTTTTCAATTCTAATTTTTGTTTGTACCACCATTATTATTATTATTATTATTATTATTATTTGTTACAGTACCCCAAATAGTCAACCCTCAATTGTACCCCAATGGGTTTCAATTTGTTATGCATATTACTTATATTACTATTATTACCGTTATGTATTACTAGGTATTACATTGATAAATTGAATAAATGATGTTTAAATTAAATTTTTAGTTATTGTTTTCTTTTCAAAATTATCATGGGGGGGCTATAATATGAAAGATGCTAAAAAGAGGCGATTTCGTTTTTTTTTTTTTTTTTTTTTTGCCATGGGGTAATAAAAAGTTCCCCAACCGCTGATCTACATGTTACAGCAGTCCTATATACAAAATTTCAACGTTCTGAGGCCACTCGTTTTTGAGTTATGCGAGATACATACATACATACGCACGTAAGTACGTACGTACAGACGCTACGAAAAAATCGCTTCAGAATCCATTTTAAATCAGTTTTATAATTTTTTTTGGAAACAAAAAGTCCTTTATTCTGTCCTTACGTTCAGATATCATGTGAAAACATCGTTAAATTGCATTCGATAGCGGTCAAAATGGATATTTTCGTTGAAATATGATATTCGAAATTTTTCGCGATTGCAATACTTCCTTTTTACTTCATACGAAAAAATAAAAAGAAAAAGAGGGGAAAGGTATAGGGTAGAAAAAAAATGGTGTAGTGTATTCCAGAGAAACAAAATGGTTTAGTGTAAGCCACTTAAGAACATCTTCCTCGCAATGAAATTAAGAGCAAATCTAGGTTAAATTTTTTAAATCTTTAATCCTAGACATAAAGAAAACTTGTAAGTCAGAATTTAGCTTAAAAAGATTTTTGAATCTTAAATCTCATAATAATATTAAGTGGATTACAACATATTATGATTATCATATCATAAAAGTTTCAAATTCCTTTGCACTTAATTGAGCAAACCAAACAAACAAAGAGTAAAACTTAATCCTTTCTTTATTTTAGATTACAGGAATGTTCAGAATATCAAGCTATCGATTGAAAATTCTTTTATCCCGTAAACAATGCAGTTTAAAATTCAAGTTTACAATGATAAGCTTATGAAATGCGTTCATTTAATAGAGCAGGAAGATAAATCGATTTTAGCCTCTAGATTAATCTTAATCGCTGTCAAGCAATAAATAATAGGTTACTAGCCTTATTAAGGTAACTGCAAACAGGAAAGTTGAGTGATTGAATTTTAAATTAAGTACTGAGACATGCAGACGTTATTCAGTCGTGAAAATAATTTAAAATTTAATAAATAAAATTAAATATAAGCGTAAGGGAACGTTTCTTCATCACAGATGAAATGGGTCAAGGAAAAGCTGTAAAAAAAAGAAATAGAAGAATGATTTTTAGAAATTAAAATTCCTGTTTCGTGTTTTAATAATATTAGTAATTAACAGAACAGGTGAATACGTCATGCTTGTCAACAAAAACATAAAATCAATTTCTCGAATGTTCAGAAATCTTTTTTTGCTTTTAACGTATTCAGGAAATGCATTCAAACGATATAACCTTTGTTCACGCTTGTATTTTTCAATTAATATCTTGAGAACTACAGTGTTGCACATGTACGTTTAATTATTTAACCTGCCATTCATTATCTTATACGTCATGAGTTTACAGCTGTTGCATCAAAACTACGGCTCGAATTTTAGTTCTGGAGCAGTATGTATTCTTTTTATCAAAAATTATAAAGCTATGGCGAATTTTAATAATTAAGGCTCCTATCTTTGTTAGAGATAATACAAAATTAATTATTTAAGTAATTAGTCATTATTGATTACATATATAACTTTCGGGAAGACATAAATTCTCATACTTTCGCTTCCTTGTACGAAGTAAAGGAAGTATTGTAATCGCGGAAAAATTCGAGTATCATATTTTAACGAAAATGTCCATTTGACAGCTCTCGAATACATTTGAATGATGTTTTGCGTGACATCTATACGTACGGACAGAATAAAGGACTCTAGTTTGTAAAATGGATTTAAAATGAATCCAGACGAGACTTCTTTCGTGACCTCTGCACATACATTCGTATGTATGTATGTATCTCGCATAACTCAAAAACGAGTAGCCTCAGAACATCGAGTTTTAGCAGTCCCGTATTTATATACCGAGTTATAGCAGTCCCCGTTATAGTTCTATAACGTCATAGTTATAGTTCCCGTTATAGCAGTCCCGTATTTTGTGTACGGGACTACTGTAACGTATAGCTTTTTTAGCTGCAATCGGCAAACGATGGTCTATAAATTGAAAATATCTTTCGAATTTTACGGTCCTGAATCTCAAATGTCTCAGAGGAACGAAACCTGTATTCGGAACTCATTGATCAACTCGATGCAAGGCTTCAAAACACTTTTCCCTTATAAGTTCTGTTTGAAGCGTTGAACTGAGGAGATCAATATTTATTATTTTTATTTTTATTTTCCTTACAATGCTTTCAATATTGCCCCATGATTACATGTACTACCTTAGGGTGCGACTTTATTCGAGATACATAATAGTTAGGACCTTCACAGGAAAGAAACTGTAAACATGCATTTAAACTCCCCTTTTTGCCTTTTTCTTAAAGAATCCTTTCACTTTTTACGAGCCTGCAGCAATTGCACATTTAGTCTATTAGTTTCTAAACTTTATTCTCATGATCTTTTAAGAAAATGTCTTCTGATTTTCGAATACCAAGTTTTTGTAAAGTTTATTTAGTAGTGCTCTTATTTGTTTTAAATTTTATGGCAGGCGAGTCTGGAAAAGAAACGATAAGAATTGAGACCCACTATATTATATTAGTTTCTTTTATTTTTCTATTACTATTTTACCATTTCTGTCTCAATTATTGTCGTTTAACGAAACGCGTAATGGAGTTTAGCTATATTCGAATTTTTCACGCTTTTCCCTTGATAAGTCCGTGACTAACCTCGAGTTAGGCTAAATTGCCATTTACTGCTATTCATAGTTATTTATTATGTTTTTAATACTTAATTTTTTACGTGTTTTAAAAAAAATTTAATGTTGAATTTTTCAACACCTACTTTTTGGTTTCTAATTTTTTACAACTGCTTTTACTTTTGGGTTATGTTTTTGTTCAAGTTTTTTACTCTGGAACTAAGATATCAAATTTACTTTTAGGCGATTGCTTTTAGAATTTTACTCCTTTTGCTTAATTTTAATTTTGCAGCTCAATGCGCAAAATTCTTGACCAAATAGGTCTCTACGTTCTTTTACTACTTTCTATAAATTACATATATATATATATATATATATATATACCCACTCTGTTACCCGGCTCAGTGAGCTTAGTTTTTTTATTCTTATATGTTGGTAAATTGTGCATTTTTTGTTTTAAAAGTGACTTAATTATGTTATTCCTATGTTCCGGTTAAGGTTGGTATGTCTTTAGTTAATGTGCATGTAATAGTCGTAGAATTATCAACAGTTTAAAAGTTGTAAAAGTGTTATTAAGCCTCACGTAGCCGCAGTTTGTTTACATTGAAACTCTTATTAGAATAGTGAATTAAGTCATTTTCGCACCTTCAGTGCCTTTTTGCCGAGTGGTGCTTAATCGTTATACAATAAGTGTAGAATTAGGAAGAATTTAAAAGTTGTTTAAGTGCTATTAAGCCTAACGTAGCCGCAGTTTGTTTACATTGAAACTCTTATTAGAATAGTGAATTAAGTCATTTTCGCACCTTCAGTGCCTTTTTGCCGAGTGGTACAAAAAGTATTTCAGTTTTGTCTGCCGACAAATATGCTTAGCCGAATTGCTTGTGTTTGCTTAGAAACTCTAATTTTAATTGTAAAAAATGTTATTTTAACCGTATTTGGTGCTTTATGTTTTTCTGTAGTTTACGATTTTTAATGAAGCTATCTTTAATTTTTATGTATTTTTGCCTTCCCGCGAAGTGAAAACTGAATTCATTGAATGAGAAACATATCTGTAATGAAATTGCAGGAAAGAAGTTTAAACGATATGCAGCAAAATGTGTGCATAGTTTAACATTCCGTACAAGAAAAGTAAAAGGTGTCCACGTCAGATTTTTTAATAATGGTGAATATAAATGTTCTAGAATAA
Organism: Stegodyphus mimosarum; assembly: GCA_000611955.2. Classification (NCBI taxonomy): domain Eukaryota; kingdom Metazoa; phylum Arthropoda; class Arachnida; order Araneae; family Eresidae; genus Stegodyphus; species Stegodyphus mimosarum. The sequence goes on along the minus strand of KK117775.1, from coordinate 177,250 downwards.
AGGTAAAAATATAATTCATCTTACTTCATTTTTTATCTACTTTTATATACTCAAGTACCGGATGATTAATAAGCACATCGATAATTTCACTACTGAGATTTTCTGTGAAGTACATTTTAATTTGATCAGTAATAGTTTGCAGTTATAGTTTTGCATTTCAACGTACATGCTTATGAAGGGGACATGGAATAGAAAAATACTGTGCAATATTCTGAGCTAATTTATTCTATTAATTCATTCGTTAGATTAATTTTAATTCAAACTGTTATATTAAAGAATAATTTCTTTGATAGAAAGTTAAAATTTGCATCAATTATATACTTTCTTGGCAAAGAAATTTCACTCCTACATATGGAAACGGAATTTAACAGGAGGCGAAAAAATCTTAATTCTATTTATACTATTTAGCTTGTTTAAAACTTCATACTATTTAACTGACTGAGAATAGAAATTCACTTTCGTTCATTCCAATCTTCCCAGTTCTCGCTTGTTTACTTTATGTTTTTTCAGTAACAGTAAGAACATATGTTTAGTTTAATTACTGAATTTTTAGCCTAATGACTTAGAGAGACTTACTTTTTATTTTTAATCTCATGCCCAATTTCCAATCACATTTCTGGAATGTACACTCTGCACACGAAAAAAAAAAAAGAAAGAAAAGGGGGAAAGGGGGACAGTTTTATATTTCTTCTACTACTGGGCCGACTGATTAAATTTAACTTGCTTTTTTCCTGTCGCAAAAGTGCGACTTAGGAAATATATTACATTTATATATAGCATTTTTCAAACATAGGTATTTTGTTATATTTGTATCCTCTCCGAAGAAAATTATTCGTATCTAGTTATTAAAAAAAAAACCTTGTGAAAGCCATGGTTTTTCGATATCTAAATCTATGATAAGTAGTGTTGTCACCAACAAAGGAAAAAAACATCAAAATTTAGCTTCAAGTAGAAAATTTGTTCTAAATACGTATTCAAGGAAAAACGATATATTTCGAATGTTGCATAAGCAAGATTTTTAATGTTAAAAGAAACCCGCTAGGTCAAAGGAAGCTGCAAACTCGTTAAAATGCTCAGTGTCAAGTTTAAACGAAGTGATTAAAGCTGATTTGAATCTTAAAGAGGGGGAAAAATATAATGTGTATCGTCTTGCTCCAAGACATATATGAAAAACAAAATATGATTTAGAAAATATGAAATAAATAATAAAACAAAGTCCAAATTCCAAATTTAGGCTTCCAGATGCCCATATTCTGGTGTAAACGTACGTTATTCAAAATTGAATGGCTGTAGGTACCGTTGTTTCATCACATTTGGAGAAATATACATATATACATTTATGCAGATTCTTCATTATTTAATTTCTTGAAATACAATACAGGACGCGATAACATTTGGTGGCAACAATTTCAAAAGTGAATTGGACATTTTTAGTGAATAAAAGCAAAATCCCAAAAGGAAAACAGTAATCCTTCAGGGCTTTGGACTAAAAATTTTAAGTAAAACATTTCTGTATAATTGCAATGATAAACATATTTAAAAAAATGTGAGAACAGCCTCTATATTCAGAGATAAAAAGAATTTAAGACCTTTACCTTACTCTCGGATAGGAAATCTTTTAAATCCAGTGGATCCGTTTCAGTTCACTGAGGGTTTTTTTTTTTTTTTTTTTTAATTTTTCATACGCAATTTTATGGAACACTTTGTGAAGTGGCACGCTACCTGTGAATGTGACAAAAATATATAGCTTTGAAATTCTCCAACTATTCATGACCGTCGCAATTAGTTCCACAGTCGCTAAAAATATAAATGCCTGGACTAGTTTGCATCAGCATTCAGTTTGCAGCTTCCCGAATTCTCTGTCAGACAGCTGTCATCTTCAAAGAACTTCTGTGTAGTGAGTGGATGTGAATGTTAGGAGGTTACGACGGTCTGAACTCTTTTTAAGGGATATATTTTATGGAACACATACATTGACATTTTGACAAGTTGTTAGTCAAAAAGGGTGTGGCAATATTAACTCAAAAATTTGCATTTTAAATCTTGACTGCAACTTCTATCGAAAGAAGCTGTGAAATTAATGGTCAAGTAAATTCGCATAAATCGTGAAAAACGGCATACTGAAGGGACTAACTATAATTAAAAGATCGACAGAGAGCATAAAGAAGTAATGATGAAGTTAATAAAATTAACCTTTTCGCAAATTTTTTTTCTTTTTCGTAGAGGGAATATTCGAGACAATGTATTTTTTAATATTGTATGAAATATTTCATAATTTTGATATGTGAAGTAAGCTTGAATATGTATTAAAAAATCTGATGTATACACCACATGACTTCCTTGTACAGAATATTATATTATACGCATTTTTTCTTGAATTCCATTTAAACTTATTGGATTGAATTAAGCCTACTTCGCCAATAGCGCATAAACCACAATAGAATAAATGCACTCTTAAAAATTCACTACATTTGTTTACCATAGCGACACTCTGCCGCTAGGTTTACTTAACAGCGTTATATCTCATTCATTTTGTAACTCAGAATGCACGAAAATTATATCACTGAAGAATTATCTAATCGTTGACACATGTTCTATTCAAATACTATAATAAATCTGAAACGATGTATAAAAGAAATTAAAGAAACAATTTTTCACAGATGATTCAGTATTTCTCATTCAATTAATTCAATTCTACATACAAACTAAAAATACATACGTTCTAAATACATACCTTAGTGACAAGGCATAAATACATTAAAATTACGAAGTAAATCTTAAACACTTATTTCCTCGAATAAATTCCAGAATGGATTAAGCATGATTTAATTCGCAATAGTAAAAGAAGGCGTTATCTTTGTTGTTCCGAAGCTTAATTTCTCTACATTGGCAACAAATCCACCATTCTCCTAAGTTTCAAATGTGAACAAATATGCCTGCTATAGTAATAATAATTAGGCTTAGCCAGACTTAAACAACTTTTAAATTGTTGATAATTCTACAAATATTGCATGCAGACTTAGTAAAGGCATAAAAATCTTAACCGGACCGAGTAACAGAATGGAATATATATATATATATAATATATATATATATACTTTTTGTGCAATCAATTCCAACCAAATAGGAGGTGTACATCTACATGTTATAGCAGTCCTACATACAAAATTTCAACGTTCTGAGGCTACTCGTTTTTGAGTAATGCGAGATACATACATACAAACATACGTACGTACGTACGCACAGACGCCACGAAAAAAAATCTCTTCAGGATCCATTTTAAATCAGTTTTATAATTTTTTGGGGTAAAAGAGTCCTTTATTCTGTCCTTACGTACCGATGTCACTCAAAAACATCGTTAATTTGCTTTCGATAGCGGTCAAAATGGATATTTTCCTCGAAATATGATACCCGAAATTTTTCGCGATTACAATACTTTCTTTTTACTTCGTACAAGGAAGTAAAAATGATTGAAATTAAAGAAAAAAAAACGCTTGTCAGGAAAATCACACTCACCAGTTTATTATAGTGACTTCGTTTTCTTTACTTCCTTATACGAAGTAAAGGAAGTATTATGGTATTCACGAAAAATGTCGGGCATCATATTTCAACGAAAATAACCATTTTGATAGCTCTCGAATCGATCTGAACGATGTTTTTACATGACATCTGTATGTACGGACAGAATAAAGGTATCTTTTCTCCCGAAACGGATAGTAAAATGGATGATGGAGCATCTTTGGGCCTACCTTGGAAGACAGGTTGCTGCTTTAAGTCCTCCTCCAAGGTCGTTAGATGAGCTTGAACAAGGATTACTCCGTGTCAGCTCTTTTCTTTCCATTTCACTGACCGACAACTTAATTGAGAGCATGCAACGTCGCTGCCGCCGATGTGTTTCATCTAGGGGTGGACACATTCCTTATTAGAACCCATTTTGGTAATGTTACCAGCCCATTTTTCCTCAAAAAACTATGATATACTATTTCTCCAAGACTGGATTTCTCTGCCAAGAGTGCAATTTTTTGTCGTAATCCATGTTTGTGTTAAACTTTAGAACATTCTCGTTCGCATTCTTTAAGGAACTGTTTAGTGAACATGTTCTGTAAATTTCTTTTTTCTATGTTGCTTCATTCTCAAATTAGACACAAAAAACATACTGTTCCTTAACTTTTGCAGGGCAGTGAGTGTATATAGAATACATAGTTAAATTCAGTTTCGTGTAGCGAAAATTTTGCCTTTCTACCCGTTGCTCGGATTGCTTGCTTTTGCGTAAAAACCCTAATCTTAATCATAAAAACTGCTTTCAGTGTATCTAGTTATTTAGATCTTTCTGTATTTTACAATTTTTAATAAAGATGGTTTGAGTTTTATGTATTTTTGCCTTGCCGCAAAGTGAGAACTGAATTCATTGAATGAGAAATATATCTCCAATGAAATTCGAGGAAATAAATTTAAATGAAGTGAAGGAAAAAAATTGTCTATAATTTAATAGACGGTACAAGGCAGTCATGTGATGTTCACATCAGATTTTTCTTTTAACTTGCAAAAGGAACGACAGCTTTGCCCGTATACTGGGTTCAACTGTTATTTGCTCCTTCAATTTTTGTAAAATAAATTCGTGAAAATTAATATCAATTTCCTTCCTGACACACATCTAACAACACTAGCAAAAAGGTAAAATTTCCAAAGGTAGGTGGTAAAAGCTTATAAGCTAATTTTCCCGCCTTCTTCGCATGCCTTCGTGGTGCAGTGGTCAGCAGGCTGGGCGCGTATTGGAGAGGTCCGTGGTTCGAGTCCCGGGGAGGGCATTGCTCGTTTTTTACTTATTCCTGCATAAAAAAAATACCTAATGTCTCTACAAGTTGAACAGAAATACTGATATAACGAATACTAAATTTATTTTCCTCTTCCATGAAAACTTAAAAAATAAAAAAAGACAACAGAAACAAACATTTGTAGAAATCGGCATGGAAGAAAATTCTACTTTGAGTGGAACGATTGGAAGTATTCCGAATGATGAGATGGAAAACAGAAAACCAGCAATCCAATCTTCTGCTCAATTTCGCAATTTTTTTTTTTTTTACGAATTACGTTCTAATTCAAAATTAAAATATAATCCTTAATACACTGATAATAACATAATTCTCGGTTATCTGATTTTATATTTCAATAGAATATTTATAACATATAAGACCACATATAGCTTTGTTCAACATGGTAAAAGAAAACTAGGATTTGTCGCTCTCGGGCAATTGCGTCTGTAAGTGCCTCTTTCCGTTTTTTAGATAATAATGTGTGTAGAGATATCAGTAAGTTCCCTGCCTGAATTTCGTATGATATGGAATTTTTTTCTGAAAACAGCTGATCTCAGAAACTCCCAGAAGAATAAACTCTCAGAAGTTAATGATAAGGATAATGAGCCTGAAATGATAGTGTAAATTATTATTATTATCCAGGTTACTATTATTATTAACCCAGAGGGGCGGGAGCCCAGAAGGGCTATTAGTTTCTTAGTTTCGAAGCGGCATTTTGCGTTGTTTCACTATAAATGTCAGTTTCACTTTTCAGTTTGTTGCCACCAAATATGATCGCCCTGTATTATACTTAAAGAAATTAAATAATGAAGAACCTGCATGAATGTATGTATGCTTCTGGCATTGTGGTAAAACAACGGCACTTAGAGCCATCCAGTTTTGAATAATGTACGTCTTCACCCGAATATAGACATCTGGAAGACCGAATCTGGAATTTGTTTTATTATCTATTTCATATTTTGTAAAGCATTTCTGAGTTTTGGAATTAACAAACTCCATGATTTAAAAGCAGGCAATGGCAAAACTGTACGGAAAAAAACATTTTTATCTCCAGAGTGCGAGACTGTGCATCGAAAATTCTAAAAATATGCTGTTTTTAAATATTTTGTGATATTGCTATTGAATTGAATTTTATGTCGTTTAAGTGCGAATTGATATTTAATAAATACGGGTAAGACACAAAACGTTAAAAAAACGCCCCTTTACAGCATTTAAATAAAATCTGTAAGCTTTCAGTTTTTCTTTACTTATTATTTTTATTATTTTGTAACGTTTGACTGCGACTTCAACTTCGTTCTGACACTGCTTCGATTAGACTTCGAGCTATTCATTTCTAGAATTATACTGCAGATAAATAAATTTCAGTCTCATAATGCCGATAACATGCCCTCTTTAATAACAAAAAAATTCTTCACAAACACGAATTTCAATATGAATTAACTGAAGGCGGTTTTACAAGGTTTCATTCTAAGATTATTATAGAAATATTTTGTCCTTCAGAAGCATATGCTGCCGAAAATGCATAATACTACTGAAGAGAAATAGCATCTGATATATACATACATAATATCTGCAAACTTTGATTGTTAAAATAGAACTTCCGGATATTTAATCTTTTTCTGTTTAATTTTATGATTAACTAATTGTTGCAAAAATACTTCCGGAAGCGGTGCCCTCTAAATCGCCCTTATCTCCAATATAATGGTAATTCTCGTGTTAAAATAAACTTTTTTTTCTCACAAACATTGAAATATCTTATTTTTTAAATATGAAACTAATGAGATGGAATACAACCTAAGAACAGAATATATCAAATTAGTAGTAACTAATAGGAGACTACCGTAGTGACATAACCTTCCGGATCTAAAATGGACACTTTAATACTACATGTATATTAATGCAAAAAACATCTAACCTGGTTTACAAAGCAAAAGCATGTTATATAGAATGCTGACATGCATGAAAAATCTGGAAGCTTTCAGATTTTACATTCCTCCCTAAGGGGCGCCTTTTTTATTTACAAAAACATACACATTTCGAAAGCATTTTGGATAACGACCCTTTGGGCTAAAAATACTTAAAAACGGCATTTCTCTCGAATTTGCGACAGACAGTCTCGCGCGCTGGAGATAAAAATATTTGATTCCGTACAGTGTGTTGCCACTGCTGCCTTTGAAATCGTTGTGTTTCTTAACAAAAAATTCGTTAGAGGTTAAAAAATATGAAACAGATAATAAAACAATTTCTAAATTCAAAATTCGGGATTCCAGGTGCCCATATTCGCGCGGAGGACTATGTTATTCAAAATTTGTTGGCTATAGGTATCCTTTTTTTTTTTTTCACAATGTGAGAAACATGCAAACATTTCCGCAGATTTTCATTATTTAATTTCTTTAAATATAATACAGGGAGATAATATTTGGTGGCAACACTGTCCGGCTAAAAATACATAGCAAGTTTTGCTCAACAAGGCTTAAAAAAATGCCAATTTTATTTCGTTCCCAATTAAGAATCCTTTACTTAAGTGATATCAGACCATTTAAATATTATTAAGATTTTACATCAAATTAATATATATACGTATATCAAGTATCTTCGCAATCAGCATTTCTACGCTTCTATGTCTCTATTCCTACATCAGTACTTCTCTGAAATTTGCTCTTTTATTCCATATTAATACGTTTATAATTCTAAAATTTTTTTAACATATTTTCTGATTTGTTCAAAGATGCGTAACTTACGAATACAGAATGAATGCCATTCTTTTTCGTGTAAATTGCACAAACTTGCTTTGCGGAAAAGGCGAAAGAAAGTGTATGTTATATCGCAAAATCCCCCTCCATTTTTTTTTTTTTTTTTGCTTTGAATTAAAAAGAATACAATAATCATTAATTTAATCAATAACGTTAGAAACTAATTAATTCACTGAAATCCTGCAACATTCCTTCATAGGGTACTGTAACTATCTTTCGTTAATAACAGCTCCAATAGAGTTTAAAATGTGATCGCTAAAAAATAAGCAGAGTGGGTCAATAAAAAATGAGCATTTGTGAGAACTTCGTTTGCTTGTAGCATAAAATCTTCCTCCGTCGTTTTAATATGCAACGCAGCATTTCACTCTGCGTCAGAAGCAAGACAACTGCTCATAAACAAATCGAAGCCAGCCGCAACTTCTCCATCCCAGATAGCAGGACCAGAGAAGACAAGGGCAAAAGGAACACGAGGAAGCACCAATCTCCGACAGGTTAATTGAATAGCGACTGGCGCCTTCCGTCACTGCGCAGGACCTTGCACCCTACCGCGTAACTGGGTCACCCCATGGCATGGAGGAGAACGAATAAAAGTGATTCCCAAACCTATAAAAAGCTAGAAGCTTGCCATCCTTTTCTTTTACTTGCTGCCTAATTTTTAAAGACGTTTCTGAATGCCAAGAATATCACAATCATTCATTAAATTAAATTAATAACCGACCTTAAATAAATAATATTCTTGCGTGTCTGGGTCTTCTTTCGCATCGAAGAATATAAATCTTTCAGCATAGGGGTAAAAGAGGGGCAATCGATATATATATTCCATAATTAATCAAACTTAACTTTTACCTGTTTTTTCGGTTTTCACTCTATTAAACCTGTTTCTCCACATTTAGCGGAAGTAGATGATGTTCAAGTAAGTATTCATTAATATCCGCCAATTTTAACACCTGCGCCTCTTCCTATAAATCTGCTTCTTCTTTATCTCTTTTATATTATTCAATAACTCTCTGCATGGTAGTAGTTTTTATGGTTTGCGAACCAGCTCATTGGAAACAGAGAAGCTATTTATTTGTCTCCCAAAACGCTTTGAGTCTTTTCATTTAAAATAAAGGTCAAATAAGAACAAAATACCCCTACTTATTAACGCCAGTTGTTCTGTCGTGCTACAAGAGTGCAACCACTCTTCAGATATAATTTCTATAAAGGCTAGCAAACAGGCAAAATAAAAATGCGGTCTTCCATGTACCAATGATCAATTATATTATAAGGCATTTCTCCTGCTTTCTTAGCATGCCTTCGCGGTGTAGTGGTCAGCACGCTCGGCGCGTATTCGAGAAGTCCGTGATTCGAGTCCTGGAGAGGGCATTGCTCATTTTTCATCTCTCCTGCTTTCAAAAAATACCTGATGTCACTACGGTATCTTAGTTTATCCGGTAACAAATTTCAGGTTTGATGGACACCAGACACAACTATCTTTTATTAAGCAATGCAAAACACTATAAATAACCTTAAACGCCAAGCATGAATTTTCCATTTTTACAAAAAAGGAGTTTTATAACAGATGGACGCTGAGCTTAAATCTTATAATTTTTAATCCCATGTTTTCGATAAAATCCGGATCCTCATTTTCTGTAAAAAGTGTTTTATGCGAAGCATCAAATCGTAAGCATTTCATAATGTAATATGACGCAGTGTTTTGATTTTTGCTTTTAATTTGTAATTTAGTTTTTGAACAAAACTGTAACGAAGAACTTTTATTGCAAAGACAGCCGATTCTATAGACCTAATTTCAGAATTCATTAATTTAAAGAACTTTCTTTTAATAATTTAATTTTCTTGTCTGTTTCAACGAAGCAAAATCATCAAAACTTTTTTCAAATTAACTTATATTCCATAGACGGAATCGCCATCCACCAAATAAAGATTTGCGAAGTTTGCTGATTGGAGTTCTGTCGTTTTTTAAAGATTCTTAATGTCAGTTTTCAAACTGAAATCGCGAACTGAACAACAGCATTCAAGAATTATCTTTAAAAGATTTAAACTTAAGGTTCA
>KK117775.1:117175-167547 GCA_000611955.2 Stegodyphus mimosarum | reverse complement strand
CGATTATCTTAGAACGATTGCTAAAAGAAAGGCAAAATTGAAACATTTCCAACAGCTGCATAGTACTGAAATAAGAATGTATGTATATGCTGGTTACAGTTATAAAAAAATGTTTATCTAGAATCCTCTATAGTAGAACCCACCTCTTATATTTTATAAAGAAGAAGTAAATGCTTCTAGAGGTAAGGCTTTGCTGTAAGTTTTAAAATACCTTAAATAAATGCAGATATAGTTATTACTTCCACTATTAAAAACAAGTGTGCGAAAAATTAAGTAATTTCTGCACCTATGAGCAATTTAATTGGCAATTCTCAATGTAATACTATAAAATATAAGCGTAAAGCTCTCCCAAAACAAAGTTCTTCCAAAATACAAAGATGGCTTGACAAAGGACATAACGTGATAATCCCCCTCTTACACTTGTTTCCTTCAAAAAAAAAAATCTTAGGTATACACCACATGATTTCATTGTACGGAATATTAAATTATACGCATTTTTCCTGCCTTCCATTCAAACTTATTTCCCCGAATTTCACTAGAAATACGTATCTCATTCAATTAATTCAGTTATCACTTCACGACAAGGCAAAAATACATAAAACCTGAAAATATCTATATTAAAAATTGAAGGATATAGAAAAACATAAAACACCAAATACAGTTAAAATAATTTTTTTTTCACAATTAAAATTACAGTTAGTGCAAACAATTCGTCCAACGGGCAAGAAGGCAAATTTTTCGGTGCACAAAACTAAAAGTTTACTTTTGGTCTCACTCAACAAAAACACACTGAAGGCGTACAAACTGACTTAATTTGTTGTGAATGCAACACTGAGTCAATATATGGGATAATTTAATAACTTAAATGATAATTCCAGAATGGATAAAGCATAATTTAATTCGCAATAATAAAAGAAGTCGCTACTTTGTTGATAGGAAGCTTAGTTTCTCTACACTAGCAACAAATCCACTATTCTGTTAAGCTTCCAATGTAAGCAAATTTGTGGGCTATGGTAAAAAAAAAATTAGGCTTATCAACACTTAAAAACTTTTGAACTGTTGATAATTCTACAACTGTAACATGCAAATTAACTAAAGGCATAAAAATCTTAACCGGAATATAAGAACAACATAATCCAATCATTTTTAAAGCAAACAAATCACAATTTACAAACCTATAAGAATAAAGAAACAGAGATCACTGAGCCGAGTAACAGAGTGGATATATATATACATATATTTATATACTTTTGGTGCGGCCGATTACAAGCAAATTAGGAGGTGCATATCTACATGTTAAAGCAGTCGTATATACAAACTTTCATCGTTCTGAGGCTACTCGTTTTTGAGCTATGCGAAGTAGATACGTACGTACGTACGCACAGACGGCATGAAAAACTCACTTATATAAATCTAATACATATCGTAAGTCGCGCTTTCGAGACATGTAAAACGCAATTTGAGTAATTTCGTCAATCGGCCCAGTAGAACGGGAGTATAGAACTGTGACTTTTTTTTCCCCCGCAATGTACGTTAGAATAAATATTGTAAACAGCATCACTGATTGATTTTTCTTTTTATATGCAATTTAAACTCACAATTCTAGAAAAGTTACTCAGTAAATTTAGCAAATCAGGAAAATTATGAAACTGTATGTCTGCACCAAAAGGACTTTTATAAACAAATTCCCTTTTCGTAACTACACAATGCCATTCTGGTATTTGCTGGTCGAAATGTTATGAGGAAAACAGACTAACAAATAAGAAAATTGAAGATATTCTCAGCAGCTGCACCTCGTAAGACGTCCCTAACAAAATATATACTATTGCCTTCTTCTCTCTTTCTAAAATGTTTTCCCCGCTGCCTTCCCTATTTTCTATTTCGAGGGTACTCGTCTGTTCAGAAAATTCACCAGGTGATGGGGAAATAGGACAAATGGAACACCAGGTGGTAAAGAAAATCTTTTAGAGTGGGGCAATAAATTGCTTCAACCCCGAATTCTGAGTTGAATGGTTGAAGGTTGCGACCCCGATTATATTTAAGACTAACAGAGTGCAAAAGTTAATCTGTGGGTTAATGGTTAAACGGTATGGGATTTTCGAGGTTTTTCATTATTATTAAAACCAATTAAGCTGAGCATCTATATGAGCTTTTCGATATTCTGCGTTTTACGGAGAAAAAATGTAAAAATCTTTCTAACTTACACACTTAATTAACATTATTTTATCTTGAAATGAACTTTCGGTGTTAAGAGTTATACTCGTTACACAATACGTTTTGGCATTATTCAACAATTCATTTCACGTAACCAGAAACACACAATAATGCTATAAATTCATACAACTTTTCTGACTTTTATTTGAGGACGTAATTTAAAATGCTATTTGAAAGACTCGACAGATGTAATAACAGATATTTACAGATAACTCGTTACACATAATTATATGGCAAATTAATCTGGTTGAACAATTCGTTTTCCTTGCATCAAACGGATCCTATTCTCAGTTTTAAATAAAATGTTTTATCTTTAAAGGAATGGAGCAATCTTTTCTCTATATTTTGACTAATTCACATTTTTGGCAGGTTTATAGTGCGTCAATGTTGCTGTAAACTAGTTCAACCAGAAACTCTTGAAGGAAGCAAAATCCCTTTCAAAACTTAATGCTACAAAATCATATTTTAAAGAAAGGTTTTTTTTCATTTATTTATTTATTTTTATTCCAAAGGGGCTTTGTCCGTGAAGGACTTTTGTGTTCGTTTTGGCATTTTGCGTTGATTCACTATAAATGCCTGATTCACTTTTCAAATTGTTGCCATCAAACATTATCACCCAGTATTATATTTAAAGAAATTAAATAATGAAGAATCTGCATAAAGGTATCTATGGTTCTCGCACTGTGATAAAACAACGGTACCTAGAGCCATCCAATTTTGAATAACGTACGTTTCCACCCAAATATGGGCATCTGGAAGCTGAAATTTGGAATTTGTTTTATTATCTATTTCATATTTTGTTAAACGTTTACGAATTTTTAATTAAGGAACTCAACGATTTAAAAGCGAGCAACGGCAACACTCAATGGGAAAAAATAAAACCTTTTTATCTGCAGCGCGCGAGACCGTGTATCGGAAATTCTAAACATATGCTCATTTTAAAATTATTTTGCTATATTGCTCTTGAACTGAATTTTATGCTTTAAGTGCGAAGAACATGATATTTAATAAATAAAGGTAACACACAAAACGTTAACAAGTAATTTAAAATTTGAAACATATCTTTTTTTTTTTTTTTTTTTTTTCTTTTTTGGAGGGGGAAAGGGGAACACGAGTTAGACAGTTCAAGTATGCATTCTTCGCACCTGTCCCGAATGTCACGAATTTACGAAATAAATTCTAAACCTCATTTCGGATATTCATTTAATTTTTTTTAGCTAATTTTGAAAAAAAGTACAGTTTTAAAATTCAATTTTGTAGATGATAAATCCGAACAAAAATTTAGTGAGTATTGAATTCATTTTGCTTATTTTAATTCCATTGCTTCAACTGGTTTCAAATTATTCAGTATTACATTATCGATCAGATATTACAGCTCAAGCTTCCATTTCAGAGTATAACTATTCTAAATAACCAACACTAAATTATTACATTCAGTGAAAAGTAGTTTTTTCTTTATAGGTTCGATGCTTGCCGATAGAACGGATGTCTTTATGCTACACGGCATGAATATGGTCATTACATGAGTCCACAAAACCTTAGCCTGATTCTGGTTTGGTGCCTTTTTACTTCCTTATATGAAATAAAGGAAGTATTGTAATCACGAACAATTCCGAGTATCATATTTCAACGAAAGTATCCATTTTGACCGCTATCGAATGCAATTTAACGATATTTTCGAATGACATCTGTACGTAAGGACAGAATAAACATGGAGGTAAGAATAAATGGAGGGGCCAATCCCGCACTACGGGTAAAATAATGCTCCCAGGCTATGGTCTCCAGATGGGGTGTGGCCCACCAGCGGCCGAGTGGTAAAGACGCTGAACAACTGGTAGTTCGGTCCGAGGTTCGAATCCCGCGAACGGGCTGGATGCATGGGCGTTTTCGTGGTTTTCCCCATGTGTAACGTGTATACGAGCCAGTTTCCCTTAGAAAGTCCTCCGCGAAGGCATCCCTCCCCTTAGGCAGATAGCCCTCATGTGCTTTGCCATAATTGAATAACCTAACCTAACCTAACCAGATGGGGTGTTTTTTTGTTTACATCCAGAGTTTCCTTGACAGCGCTTTGATAGTATTTCCACACACGACAGTTCCATACAAATCGCAAAACGGTACACTTGCACATAACAGAAACATTTATTGTTGGATGGATACTAGAAATTTGTATAGTTTAATTACATTTACGCAGTCTTCTGATGCCTTTAATAGAGTATTCGCTACTTTTATGTTCCAAACACCAAAATGTTTTAAATAAAAAGCATGTTTTGTCATCTACATATTATCATTTTATTCTTATATAACTGAAAAATAATTATTTTTGGGTTTACACTTTGGGTTAACTAAATAATGAAAAAATAACGTTCTGTCTCTCTTCTTAAAAATTTTATTTAGCAACATGTTTAATTGATAACTAAATGTAATAGAAAATTATGAATGAAAAATCTTTGTTATTGTAAATTACTATATTCGAAAAAGATAGTGAATGAACAGAAATTAAAGATTTGCGCACGCCGAATATATATATATATATATATATATGGGTATTTATGCATATGCTAAGCATGTATCTGCCTTTAACAGAAACGTTATTAAATTATTTATAAATGTATTTGGAAATGAAGAATTTATTCATTCATAAACTCCTGTGAATGTTACAGTGAAGAAATCTAGTTATTAAATATATCTTAATTTATAATGATTATAAATATTATCGAAATATATTATAAACTTAACATTTAATTGTGAACATGAATTGAAATTCTGATGGCAAATACGTTTATAAAATGACATAAGCTGTAGAGTCATTAGGATTATTTTGGAAGCAGAAGAATAAAAAATGAGCAACGCTTTCGCCGGGAATCGAACCACAGACCTCTCGGTTACTCGCAAGCATGCGAAGAAGGCTGGAGAAATACCTTATATACTTCCCCTTTTAAAGGGCGACTGGGGTTTCTGGGAGCCCAGTCGCCAAATTCCGGTGGTGGAGAATTATCATCCACCACCTTTTTAGTCCGGGCGCCAGTTGTAGAGACATTAGGTTATTTCTAAGCAGGAGCAGAAGACATGAAAAATGAGCAGCGTCTTCGCCGGGAATCGAACCACGGACTCTCGGTTACGCGTCGAGCATGCAGACCAGTACACCACGAAGGTATGCGAAGAAGGCGGGGAAACACCTTGTATACTCCCCCTTTTAAAGGGCGACTAGGGATTAGGGCCCCAATCACCAAATAGTGGTGGTAGAGAATCATCATCCACCACTTCTTAGTTCGTGCGCCACTTGTAGAGACATTAGGTTATTTGGAAGCAGGTAAGATGACAGACAGCCCTCGAGTGCTCCCCTTAGATAGACAGCCCTCGAGTGCTTTCCTTAATCGATTAAAACAAAACACTGTAATTATTTATGTAACACACTTAGCGAGTGTTCAAGAAGTCCATGTTCGAGGCCCGGCAAGAGCATTGCACATTTTTCACATATCCTGCTTCAAAATAACTTAATGACTCTACAACTTTAACAAATATGATTAATTACTAATGATTTTAAGAAATTTGTACTTTAATAAACAGCAAAATTAAACATTTGGTTGGATTTAATAATTTCAAACAAAAAAGTTAAATGCTTTTCAAAAGACTGTTTCATTTGTCTCCCGAAATAAATCTTTTTATTTGAAACCAAAACGAAACAAATGTAAAATTTTGTCTTCCGTATAAGTTCCAATTGGTCTGCGATTTGTAAATCAAGTATTTGTTGTAATTTATTTCGAATTTTCTGTAATCTGTTTTCTTTCTGTATATGTCTTTTAAAGGAACAGTAATTTACTTGAATTAATGCAAGAAAGTCGGGAACGTGAAATAATCGTCGAACTTCGTTAATAAAAAGATTGAAAGCATAAAGTAACGAAACAGACTTAAACTAGTTATGAAACACAACATGGAAAATAAGCTAGAATGTCAAAAGTGAAAATATTTATCCCGATATTGGAATTTTTCAAATGTTGCACGTGCTTTCATGCTTAAATTTGGATGTGTATAAATAACATATTTCGAACCAGTCAGACTACTCACTCACATCTCCTGGACGAAGAAGAAATGCACTGAAAATTAACCGACGTATCGAAATGAGTGGGTAAACCAATTAAAACACACGAGAACGTATTTAAAAATATTTTTAAAAATTAACCTTAATTTAATGATGAAAGTCATTAAAATATTTGTGGAGTCATTAGAATGTTTTGAAGCAGAAGACATGAAAAATGAGCAATGCCCTCGCCGGGACTCGAACCTGAACCTCTCGAATACGCGCCAAGTGTGCTAACCATTACAAGGCGAAGGCATGTTGGAAGGAGGGAGAAAATACCCCTTTTAAAAGACGATTGGGGTTTAGGGGATCCAATCGCCAAATCCTGGTGGTGAAAAATCCTCATCCACCACATTTTTTTTAATTCATGCACCACTGTACAGTCATTAGGTTATTTTGGTGCTGGAAACGTAAAAAATGAGCAATGCCCTTACCGGGACTCCAGCCTGGACCTTTTGAAATACGGGCGCCGAGTTTGTTAATCGTTACACCACAGAGGCACGCTGGAAGGAGGGAGAAAATACCTTATATATTAAAAAAAATAGGATCTTCTTATTGAAAGTAAAAAAGCAAAACTGATGGATATACTTGGGATATTGGATACAGTCCTTTCGACTTGTACTGATCGTTTTTACTGATGTTGTAATCACCATTATAAGTGGAAGTTTAAAAGCCCTAAGAGAAATATATAGTATAGCCAACACGAATACAGATTTTAAATGCCAGGTTATTACCCAACACCTATTACACTCACTCCTACTAATGCCTCCCCCCCTTTTTTTTTGCCTTTTTAGCTTTATTATTAAGCATTTACGCCATATACATCACGCCATTACACCATATACAATAAAACAGCAAAATTACAAAATTTTTAAAAGCAGCCTAAGTTTAGAATTTCCGATGGAGTGTTAATTCGCGACACATTTTAATATTTCTTCAATCCTTTCTCAGTTCAACATATCAATGTTCAGTTTTCTTGCCAAGGTGACTTCACAAGAAAATTTTTTTGTCATTTTCTTATTAATTTATTTTTACTTTTTTGTCATTTTATTCTTTTAATATTTTATGCGTTTACTTTATTTATTAAATATCACGTTCTTGCCGCTTACGCGATATAAAAGTCGATTCAACAGGAAAATCACAAAATATTTAAAAGCAGCATATCTTTAGAGTTTCCGATTGACAGTCTCGCGCACTGGAGATAAAAATGTTTTATTCCATACATTGCCGTTGCTCGCTCTGAAATCGTTAATTTTGTTATTCAAAAATTCCTTCAAGTTTTCCAAAATATAAAATAGATAATAAAACATATTCAAAATTCAAAATTCAGGCTTTCAGGTGCATATGTTCGGGTGGAGGATTATGTTATTCAAAATTTGATGGTTGTAGACACCGTTTTTTCTTCACAATGAGAGAAACATACATACATTCATGCATATTCTTCATTGTTTAATTCCTTTAAATATAATATAAGGTGATAATATTTGGTGGCAACAATCTGAAAAGTGGTACGCCATTTATAGTGATTCTACGCAAAATGCCGTTTCGAGACTAACGTCGCTTTTTGGCTAAGTCGAAAAGTTAAAATTTTCAGACGACGTGAATTCTTGCATCCTTGAAAATTAAAAATTATCTTACAAATTATTAATCGAAAAAAATCTAATCGTTCTGTCTTATACCATGCCTTTTTGCACAGTTCTTATTAATGGAAAGCTCGAAATAAATCTAATATACGTCTAATTCTAAAACAATTTTTGATGTAGTAACTTACGTCATTTTCTGGGTGTCTTCTGAAGTTAAAAATTCCAGAATTCTAATCATAGTTACGACTTGGGATTAAATATTTATTGAAATTTAAATGTTGTTTTCTTTAATTGTGTAAAATCTTTTTATCTATATTCATTCTTGTTATCGCAAATAATTCTAATTTTATAATCTTTCTCAAATTTCATTTCAGATCCTTTTTAACAGTTTATATTTAATTACCTAAAAACTATTATATTCATTCCAGTTTTGAGCATAATAGATATTATTATAATTTTAAAGGTTATCTTTCTTAAACAATCAATATATCAACAGAATCTTAAAAATTGCGTTGACGAATGAGCTAAAATAAGTACAGAACAGAACAGAAAATTGACATGATATGCATTATAAGTTAGTGCATGTTTCTATCATAGCTAGTGGAAAACGAAAGTTTCATTACATTCCATTACGAGCAAAATTGTCACAAATTCTATTCTTTCTTTAAGACTCTGTGCGAAATGACAGAATAATGATGATGAATGGATTTAATAATACAATCACTTTAGAGATTCGTCTTGCAAATTATTTCGCCATTCATACTCCTAATTGGAATTTCTCATCTCATTACTCTACGGGATAATACACCTTTACCAAGAGGAAAATTTTATTAAGGAAGAAATTACTTGACATTAAAATAAAATAGAAATAAAATGTAATTAAATATAAACTGTCATAGAATTTCGCAGAAAATGAATAAGCAATTTACACAAATGTTATTTAAGATTAACTAACACTTTTTATGCAAACCGTTCTCACAAATAGATTATTCTGGCTACTTTTTTTTCGATTTATGAAATTTCTGCCTCAGGCTGAGCATAACAAGTGAGTTTCAAAATTTTAAGAAACGGTAAAGGATCTTTTTTAATTCCTTCTTAAAAATACATGCATATAAAGGGAATTATTCTTTTCCTTCTTATCCGTCCTCAAAATTTATTAAATATTACTTTCGTTTCCTATAATTTAGCCAATCCATTATTACGCTGCAGATCTTAGGATACTATGTACAGTCATAAGAATTTTTTTAAAGCAGGAGTCAAGAAAAATGAGCAATACCTTCGCCACGACTCGAAAAGGGCGACTGGGGATTAGGGGACCCAATCGCCAAATCCTGATGGTGCAGAATCATCACTTTTTTAGTTCGGACGCCGCCAAGGTAGAGTCATTCGAGGTTTTTTTTTTTTTTTTTAACTGAAGAAATGTGCAATGCCCTCGCCAGTACAACCTCGGACCTCTCGAATATGCGCCGAGTGTGCTGACCATTACACCACGAAGGCATGCTAAGAAGGCGGGAGAAATACCTTAACAAAAATGTATTTTTCGTATGCCTCTGAGTGTTGTGACTTACGTCACTTGCCTGACAATAACATCACAGCAAGCCCACGAAATTCATCTTGAAAAGGAAAGCAACACTGCGCCTGTCGTTGGCAACAGGCTTGAGCAGCAAACAGGTGCGAGTACGACTTCGCTCTGTTCCGGCTCCAGTTTTGATGGAGGGCACCCGAAGGGATTGATCCGATGGTATCCCACCCCCATCTCCTACCACCAAACTCTCGATAAGACTTCGGACTCGCCGTCATATTTAGTGTCCCCATGCCTCAAAAACACTCTACACTTACAGACATCGAAGCCTTTTTCGGGATTCGACCCCGGGCCCTTCGAAACCGCTGTAGGCTTCCCAAACCACTATAACCGTCTGGGCTAAATATTTCTTTCCTTTACTTCTACTTAAATATAAAGTTATACGCCTAGAATCGCAAGTAATATGATCCGCAATTTCACGGATACGTAAAATCATGGATAACTGTGAACTTTATATAAAACTGAGTATTCGTGTAATATATATACTTAAGGTTGAGTTTAGTTGACAAGTAAGACATTCCACCAATAAATAATGTACGAAAGCCTTGTACATACAAAAATATATACTGCACTACTAGAAAAATACTATAAAATATATTCCACTCTATTTTAAACTTTCTCTCGTATTTGTAAAAGGAAACGATTCTGACATTTTAACTTAATCCACAAGAAAAAAGAGCGAAATAATGAGTACATCACAACATAATATTGTACCGCTTAGACAGTGCAGTGGTTAGTGACTCTGACTTCAACGAGCCGTGCTCGAATCAAATATGGATGCTTGTGTAGTGTATAGTGTCTGTGCGGCATGGGGGCACTTAAAATATATCCACTCAAAAGTCCTCTTGGGTGGATTAATGATAAGGGAAGAGATGTCAGAGACCCTCTGACCTGTCTCTTGGGGTGTTTTCCTTCAAAACTGGGTCAGAGCTGGACAAAGTCGAACTGTCATCTGTATGGTGCTAAAGATGTATGCAAACGACAGATGCAGTCTTGCATTCTTTGCCACGAGGCTTTGGATGCTTGTTCTGATTAGTTAAGACAGGGGAAATCTGCGACAGGAATAATATACAATACAGTTCACACTATGGTAGAATAATTCATTTCCTAGCACTAATAACATACCACTTGTTTTCACGCATTTGCAGCAGGACTAGATTTATATTTTGAGTCTCTTATTGCGGTGTATAGAAGGTGAAGGATAAGAGAGTTGCGATAATGGTGAAACATAGATTCATTTATCACAGATTTACCCACCACCACTATTATAAAGGTAGCACTGGATTTTTCAATTCTTTTCTCACTAGAAGCCTGTTTCAGCTATAGTAGGATCATATAATAATCATACTGAATTCAAGCAAGAGACGGACCAAAAAAACGCGTACTATTTTCATGTTTTATAGCTTCAAAATACCAGACGAAAGTAAAAAAGAAAGTTATGAGTATAAAAGTTAGAAAATAACTTAAGTTTCTTAATTTTTCTCACTAGAGGATGCTATTAGCGAATTAGGCTTTGGCAAGAAACGATGTTAGCATCTATGGGATCGGAAGGAAATTTAAGTCTTTTTTAATAATATCATGATTTTTTAAGTTATTTCTCTAAAATAATCAATGGCAAAGAGAACAATGGATTAAAAAGACGTATACTGTAATCAGAAACGCTTTAAAATATCCCTTACAAAGTCCCTGATAAAGGCTTCCCTCCCCTTAGGCACGTATCCCATGAGTGCTCTCCCGTAATTAAATACACCAAACCATTTTCGAAAGTGTCTTTTCGCATTGGTTAGTACTCCCAAATATGGAATCCATTCCCGTGCATATGATTTCAATTGATCCTATTTATCTTTCGAAAGATATTTATAAAACTGAGTTAGATCCTTTGCTTAAAACATCATTTTTAGCATATTGTTACGAATTTCGTACATATGCAAATGATTTTAGTAAGACTGTAGTACTTTTTTGTCCAATGAAATATGAAAATGTAAAGAGAAGCTTTCGGTCGCCAAGATGGTGATGGTTTTTGGAGCCTAATTTTTGTCGTCAAATTTGGCGAGAAATCGCAGAAAGTCGCTAAACTTGACGACAATTTTGCAACATTTTGGTCTGATTCCTGTCTAACTGTAATGGATATTGTAGTTGAGTAACTGTAACCGATTCCAATATTAGCTGTAATCGCATCCGTCTCTCAAATGCCATTCAATAATTTTGGGGATATTACACCATTCAAAAAGCAATGCTCTCCGAATTTCCGGTAGACATGTAGGAGGAGGTTGACGGGCTGTAGCTCGTCGGCCAAGCATGTCCCACACGTGCTCTACTGGATTCAAGTCCGGTGAGAATGCTGGCCAGTCCATACGGGTGATATCCTCCGACTGAAGGCATTCGCTTACGATGTTTGCACGGTGAGGACGGGCGTTGTCATCCATAAACACAAATTGTGCGCCCATGGCGCCCCGAAACAAACGTACATGTTGTTCCAGAATGACGTCCCGATAGATTTGGCTTGTCATGGTTCCAATTTGAACATGCAGGTCAGTTCTGGAACCCAGAATAATTCCACCCCAAACGAGCACTCCTGCACCACCGTAACGGTGTCGTTCAATGATGTTTTCTTGGTGGTAACGGGTACCTGGAGCTCTCCATATGAAAGTCCGGCGAGAATCAGACTGCAAGCTAAACCTGGACTCGTCGGAAAACATCACACAAGCCCACTGTTGCGGTGTCCACAATGCATGCTCTCTACTCCAGGCTAACCGCAGGCGACAGTGAGTTGCAGTAAGTGGAACGCATCTGACAGGTCTACGAGCATATAGACCAATCTGCCCTAAGCGTCTGTACACGGTCTGCCTTGAAATTGTCGTACCAGTGGCTGAAGAGAGCTGACGAGACAAGTCTGAGGCTGTGCTCCGCCTCTTTCTTTTGGCAGTAACTGTCAAATACCGGTACTCATTCGGCGTTGTAACTCTGGGTCGACCTATGCTGTAACGTCTACTCACATTACCATCATCTTGGAATCGTTGCCAAAGCCTGGAGATGACACTCTGGGCAATTCCAAGTTCGTCTGATACTTCCAGTTGGGTACGCCCCCATTACAGACGGCCGATAATTCTACCACGTAAAAAATCATCCAAATGCGTCCTTTGTGTCATAACTATTCGGTTATGGTTATAAAGCACCTGCGAACAATTTTACTTCTTTGCCTGTATTCCTTATATATCACTCTCTTACACTCTCGTCATTGTGACGTACCATGGATGTCATCTGGTTACTTCCTGAAATTTGCATATGATTCTTACAGGTGATATATTTATTTTAGAGTTCGATTTCCGCGTGACTCCGAATTATCCTTAATTTATGGACATGAGCGTATATCAGTAATATCTGTCGATTCATCAAGATCCAACGAAACTCATTTGAAATATTTTTTCTTTTAATTGACTCTTATGTGTTTCCCGATGTACACAAGTCTTCTAACAGTTGTTATCGCCAAAAGACTGACACATACCGTCTTTTTCTGAAAATAAGACATCCTCCGAAAATAAGCCCTATCGTGATTTTCGGAACTTTTTGTAAAATAAGACATCCTCCGAAAATAAGCCCTATCGTGATTTTCGGAACTTTTTGTAAAATAAGACATCCCCCAAAATTAATCCCTAATTAAAATAATGTGACAAAAAGAATTCGTTAAAAAATGCTGTTGATTTATTAAGTAATAATATGTTTAGCTTTCCTAATACTCGTATTTCAGAGAAATGTTTGAAACAAAATATTCCGAGAAATTAATTGTTTACCTCTACAGTTCGTTTCAAATTAATTCTTGGAATTTATCTTAAAAATACAACATAAGGCAGCAGTCTACATTGAGCGACAGTGCAGGTATACAACGTTCATTCATTTCAGTCTTGTAAGTCTGATTATTTCCTCATACGTAATTTTATTTAAAAATAAATTGAATAATTTTTAATCCCAGTTAAAATGAGTACAAAACGAAAGAGCTATTCCGTCGAGTACAAAAAGGGAATCGTGGAAGACTCCAGGGGTGTAAATCTTGTAGCATTCTGTAAAGAGAAGATGCTGGATCTCCGTATGGTTCGTAAATGGCGTGCAGACTACGATTACCTGTGTCAACTGGTGGACCAAGGAAATGAGAAAAAACGCAGAGTTGGATCAGGTCGGCAGCCGTTATTTTCTGAGTTGGAAGATTGCATCTGGGAATGGATTGCAGGCAGGAGAGCAATGGCTTTGGTTGTGCGCAGGGCTGATATTCAAAAATTTGCCCTTGAAACAGCAATTGAATTTGATATATCCACAGAAGAATTTAAAGCATCGTCACACTGGTTGGACAACTTCCTTAAACGATATGAACTGTCTCTAAGGAGATCAACAACATTGTTTAAGCTGGAAGACAATGAAGTTGTTAAGCGTGCACTTGCGTTTAAGCTTTTTGTTGATGGCATCGATTTTTCGAAATACCAACTCTCCAACATGATTGCTATGGATGAGACCGCGGTATTCCTAGGCCAAGGAGCTCAAACGACAGTTCACCACAAGGCTTCTTCGTCAATTTACGTTCCTTCTACCGGTTACGATAGTGCACGTGTTACCTGTATTTTGGCGATTCGTCTAGATGGCAAGAAAGTATCGCCATTTTTAATCACTAAAGGTAAAAAAGACCAGATTCAACGTGTTTCAGGAATTTATGTCATTGAAAGTGAAAAAGCCTGGTGCACCCAAGCAGTTATAAGAAAGTGGGTTGATTTTATGCTGCCACCACTGTTGAGGGGTCAGAATAGAGGTTTACTAGTTTGGGATTCAGCCAGTACTCACCGCGCTAAAGACATGAAAAACTTTCTTGCTGAGAGGAAGATTGATCAAATAATGATTCCGGCAGGAATGACTGGTTACCTCCAGACACTTGACATTGCAATAAACAAGCCATTCAAGGATCATTTGCGGATGGAAATCAATGAATATATTGAAAACAGAATGGTGAGAAATCATCGAGGTAATTTTGTAAAACCAGGCTTACAAGAAGTTGTGAATTGGGTAAAAAATTCATGGGACAAAATAACTGATAGTGATGTTTCCAATGCACTACGAACAAGCTACTTAGACAAGAAGTATTCATTTAACGATAGCTATATCGCAAGACATGAGAGATTCGGACCAATGATTCAACAGGAAATGGATTTGGAAGAAAATCAGAATATAATTCAGAATTTTATTTATGACGATGTTCCAGAAGAAGATGACATGACTGTAATTGAATAAATTTAAATTTCTGTATTCTGTGTAAAATAAATATTAAATAAAAATATATAAATATGCTTTTATTTTTGCCCTCTCCCGAAAATAAGCCCTAGCGCGTATTTTGGACCAAAAAAGAAAGTAAGACAGTGTCTTATTTTCTGAAAAAGACGGTATCTATTTTTTCTAGGCCTATTTCTTCGTCTGCCACAAGCAAACGTGATTTAATTAATTCACCATCGGTAAATTTTCCTTTCGCGGCTAATAAATGAGCTACTCATAAGCTGACTTTAGTTACTACTTCATTATTATTTTTTTTTTTTTATTTTTACGGATTAAGTAGTTATGATGACGCATATGAGTTCTTCGTAAGCTGACTTTAGTTACTGCTCCATTTTTTTTTACGAATACAGTGGTTGTGAGGACACGTATGAGTTATTCGTAAGCTGACTTTAGTTTTACTGCTTCATTATTATTTTCTTATTTTTACGAATAAAGTGGTTGTGATGACGCATTCTCTGTTTTAAACATTAATTTTAAACCAATAGTGTTTTAGTTAGATTCTGTTTTAAACAGATTTAAACGATGGTTCTTTTTCTATGATGTTTGAATACCGTGTAGCGTGCTTTGTTTGGTAATGATGACGTACACTGTACTCTTTTCGCACAGCTATTTTGTCATTGCATATTAAACCCAAAGTCATTTATTTTTATGATAAAATAATTGGCATTCCATTCTGGTTTAAAAGCATGACTTTCGAGGTCTACTTTTCTCATTTGAAAGTGACATGGTAGCGATGAAGGAACAGAATATCGCAGATTACTTGACAGACGGTGCCACTAAAGCTAAAGCAAAACCGTCAATATGATTGCGCGGCGTGCAACGCTCAAACATTTGCTGTTGGGAGTGCTTTTAAGAAAAACGACGAACGAGAGAATACGACAGTAGCGCCACTCGCAGTCACTATTAACAACTTTTCAACGCAACTATCGGCTGATGCATAATAGCGTGTAATTTGATTTATTTTGCATATAAAAAAATAATACCATCCAGCGCCCGGATTTGGCCTGCCAGGCGTGATCCCTGCTCTATATTATAGAGAAAAATATAAGGGGATCGATAAAGAAAACCATTCTTTTCAAAGGGATCAAAGCAAAAGAAAGCTTCTTTATAATCCAATCCCTATAATAATCCAATGCATTATTCGATACATAGAAACTTTCCTTGCTTTAGTTCTAATGTTATGATCCTTTATGTTGATAAGCGCGATAATTTTCTAAAGTATTAATCAATAAAGGAAATGGTCTTTTGGCATTCATTATAGGGGATTTTGAACTCCAGAAATATACGTCTCAGAATTACAGAAATATACAAAGCACCATATTGCAATCTGCACATAATGTGACCACATTACAGAAATTATTCTTTTTATTTATTTATTTACAAGTGTGCAACAGGGTAATGAACCAATCACATACCGAAAAACTCCGTGGTCTTTTTCTGTTTTGCAGCGAAAACGGGATTAAATTTAATTCTGTAAATCACTGGTGGTCGTGCAAGGAAACAAAATCCGTCGTCTAACAAGTAGGCATTCCCTACATCCTCTTGGAGAAGTGGGCGTTCCCTCCAGTTTGATAAGAGTGTGCTGTTCTGGAACGAACCACCTCATTCAAGGCGAAAGGGACGGTGATGAGCGTTGGGAAAGAAAGGGGGGAATAGCAGGTGCACAGTAGGCAGACGAATTTCGGGGCACGTGCAACTGTCCTTGACATGGTGGTTACTGGCGAGCATCATCAGGGGCAACGCTGACTATCCTCTTCTATCTATCTTGAAGGTCACCAGTCGGTGCCCCTGCTTCTTGTTTACCCAAGGGATTCTTTTATAAAAGGTATAATTTGCGGGAACATCAGCACTGGGTGCGCGTGTCTTAAAAATACTGCCTCGGAACATACCTGCGCCACCCCAGCTTGATAGCGTTAGATTTTAAACAAGATTCCTTTTTGTTCTGTTTTATTAGATGATTCTTCTTCGCAAGGAAGGCAAATGTCAGCGTTAATTTTTTGTTTATTTGTCTGCTATTTTTTCCCCCTATTACTTTTTTTACCCTGCAGGGAATGAGTCAAGAGCATCAGCGCACTTTAGTCTAAAATATGCTTTAACCAGGTGTAATGCTACTATTAAGGTCTAAGATAGTTGACTTCATTACTAGGTTTTCATTATATGAAGTCTCAACTGATAATCGATGCTGTGATGTGTTAACCGACAGGTTTTGAGGAGGGTATGGATCCAAAAATAGACAATACATCAAACAATAAAGTGTTGAAGTCAAGACTATGCAGTTTTTTTTTTTTCTTAATACATATAGGACCTTTTCTAATTGCAGGATTAAGTCTCCAGTTCTAACTTTGAATTCAATCCTTGTACTATAATGATATAAATATAAAGGTAGATATTTAACTTTTTTTTTTTAAGCCCAAAGGAGCGTTAGCTCAGAAGGGCTATTAATTTCATTTTGGCATTTTACGTCGATTCACTGTAAATTACTTTTACAAACTGTTGCCACCAAATATTATTTCCCTGTGTTATATTTAAAGAAATTAAATAATAAAGAATCTGCATAAATGTATGTAAAATGTATAAATGTATGTATGTATGTTGTGGTGAAACAACGGTACCTAGAACCATTCAATTTTGAATAACGTAGTCCTCCTCCGAATATGGGCATGTGGAAACCCAAATTCGGAATTTGTTTTATTATCTATTTCATATTTTGTAAAACATTAATGATTTTTTTATTAAAAAAGTCAACAATTCCAAAGCGAGCAGTGGCAACGCTGTACGAGAGAAAAAAAACAGCGCGCGAGACTATGCATTCGGAAATTCTAAAGACATGCTCATTTTAAAATTATTTTGGGATATTGCTGTTGAACTGAATTTTATGGTTAAAGAAACGCTCCTCTGGGCGTTATATAAAATCTGATTTGTTTCAGATTTTGTTTTAATTTTTTTAAAAGATATATATATACATATATAGATCCTGGTTTAATTGTAGGATTACGTTCCCAGTTCTAACGTTGAATCCAATATTTGTACTATAATGACATGAATAGAATGGTAAATATTTAATTCCCCCCCTCCATAGCGTTATATTTTTCTCTTGAGCACTGTGTAACCTTTTAATAAATAATGGTTTTACATCAAGGCAGCCTCGTCTTAAATTGCTCCGTTAGTAGCTTGCTTAATTAATTATGTGGGAAAAACAATTCCAGAGCTTTTTCTTAAGGTGAGATGGTTCTATGGACATTCATCTATGAGGGACAGTTTATTTATTACATTACACTTCAGCAAAGCTTCCAAATTACATGTAAAAATCTTCCAACGTTTCAAGCCGTCAGCTGCTTTTTCTTGACTGATCTTACCCCGAACATTCAGTTATGATACCTGAAACAAGTTCCACGACAAAAATTATGATATACTGTGAAATGACCTTTTTGTACGTTAAACTTCTCAAAAAGAGGTACTTTTCTTCTTTTTTTTTTTTTGCGGGGGGGTGTTTGTTTTATATATATATATATGAAGCAAATAAAATAAAAGTGAAATCATTGAAATCAATTGATGATAATGCTTGAAATTCTAAAAAAGTTTTACTTGCTCTTTTCCATAATCAGTTACAAAATGCTGAAGAGCTGATAAAAACCGAAAATAATTTCGCCGTGTAATTAAATAATTCATTGAAAATTTGATATTGGAGAAGTCTTCACCATTCACATGAACTAAGCCATTGAATTCAATCTTAATAAAATAGTGGAGATAATAAACAGTGCATTTCGGTTACTAAAAGTAATCCTGCTAATAGTTACCTTTATCCAAAAAAGACAACTTTTAATATGAGCAATTTATGTTTAAGAACAGTCCACTATAAAAGTGTAGATGATGTTAAGAATTATGTTTACCGCCCAATCGGGATAGTGGTTAGCGATGCTGAGTGCCGTACCGAAAGGTCCAGGCTCGAATCCCGGAGAAGGCATGGATGTTCGTATAGTGTCTGTGCGGCAATGGAGCACTCTAAATACGCGGCGAGCCGAAAGTCTTCTCGAGAGGTTGTGTTTCGGAAAGAAGAGGTGGAAGACCCTCAGACTCGTCCTCCCGCGGTGTTCTCCATCAGAAATTGGGGGCAGAACTGAGCAAACTGAACCCCTCCGTCTTTTAATTACAATAAAAAAAAAACTAATAATAATTTGAGAAACAAAAGCAAACATTTTCTTGGCCTTAATGCAAAATAGTTTAATTACTCATGAATTTCTGTTTTCATAGTAAATATTAAACTAGTTTTTCTCTTGAATGTAACACTTATTTATTATATTGTGGATTCAATGTAATATTTAAGGGAATTTCGTAAAATTGTCAATTATTTTTCATGGAATTTCGTGAAATTAATCACAGTAAAATTGTTAGTTATTTTCCTCTTACTTGATAAAAATCTTTCAATTTTTTTTTTTTTTTTAATTCCCTGAACTGAATTGGTAAAAACTTCAAGATTTGGTAATATTGAACGAGTACACAGAAATAAACCGCTGGGGAGGATTATAAAATTCATTTTTTAACGTAAAATTTCGGAGAATTATACGCTCCCGAAGTTCGCTGCCATACAGATAAGCGATACAACTTTTGAAAAAAAAAATAAATAAATAAAACAAGAGATGTATCCGCGTCCAATTTATGAGAGTAGCCGAAGCAAATATGATTTGTAAATAGATAATGGCGAAGATGAGTTTCTTTTTATCTTAGCTATGCAATCTGTTCATTTTATCCTTCATTATCAAAATTCAATTGTTATTTTAGCCAGAAAGAACTTCGCAATTGGTTCTGCGATAACTAGACTATCTGCCTCGCTGTATCTAACAGGCAGTGTAATCCGTTTTGCAGAATGGAAGCTGAGACAGTTTGCTATCTTGCATTATGATGGATGGCTGTGACCTGGCTTCCAGATAAATTGGCCAGACACCGAAGTTTGTGACGAATTTAATGAGCACTCAGAACCATCAATTTTAAGGAACACCCAGAATTTACGCGAGATCCCAGCTCTGCTTTTGAAAATTAACCGAGTGCACTTCTCGAGCGAAGGAGAGAATAGCTGTATAACGAATCCATCATCGCTGCAAATAATGTAAAAACATCCATAAAATTCTAATGTAATATTTACTAAAGTATGAAAAGAGTTTTAAGGATCTTATATCGGCGTCAGAAGAATTATTTATTCTTCTCTATTAGTTCCAGAAAGGATCGAAGGCGTGACTGCCATCTTTGGTCTTTCACATCTTTAGACAATGGTTCCTTAAATTATACCATATAAAACACGCGTTTCTTTGTTCATTTAGTTCCTTTGAATGTACGGTTATGTAAATTCAGGGAAGGAAATAATTGTATAGATTATAAAGTAAGTACTTTTATTATTCTCTTCAACGATCCATTCATAAATGTCATTGTTGTTTTTCCAAACTGGCCGGACATTTGCAACCTAGTGCATTCGTCCACAATCGCAAATATCCATCGGTCATTTAGCCTTCTCATCATTCAGAAAGTCATCACACCTTACCACTGGCAATAGAGAGTTATAAATTCAAGAGAAAGAAGAATTTAAGAAGAAGTAAGAAGAAGATATTAAAGTTTAAGAAGCAGTAAGAAGAAGAAGGTATTGAAGTTTGAGAAGAAGTAAGAAGAAGAAGGTATTGAAGTTTAAGAAGTACGAAGAAGAAAGTATTGAAGTTTAAGAAGCAGGAAGAAGAAGGCATTGGAGTTTAAGAAGACGTAAAAAGAAGAAGGTATTAAAGTTTAAGAAGAAGAACGTATTGAAGTTTAAGAAGAAGTAAGAAGAAGAAGGCATAGAAGTTTAAGAAGAAGGTATTACCACTGGTTCCAATGGCTACGGGACGACCGAATTACACCGACAGAAAGAGGAAGCCCTATCCTAAATCTGATGGCGAATTACCCCGGGAGACGGATCTAAAGGTCTCTCACTCCTACCACAAAACCTCTACAGCGAACTTTCGACCCGTGCAGTTACTCTATAACTACAAACATCCCAGACTTCTCCGGTATTCGAACCCGGGTTTAATGAAATAGCCGTCAGCACAGCTAATCACTATACCAATAAGCCTAATCACAAATCTACAAAATGCCTTAAGATAGGTGTTTGGTGAAACAAACTTGTGCAGAATAAATTTTATTTCCAAATCAGTCGCTTTAGAAAAAGAACGTAAAAACTAATTACTGCTTAACATGCTAGGCTATTTAAACGCTTGGCGATGAAAATTCCAGACGTATTTGAAAACTATTTGCAAAGTGTTTTATTGTAAATACCCCACGTGAAATAGCATATGATTACAACGACAGCGAGCCATCCAGACGGTACAGTGGATAAGGGAGTGTACTGTGATGCCGAAAGGACTCGGGTTCAAATCCCGGCGAAGGCATGTTTGTAATTGTCCGTCTCTTCATAGGAGGTACAGTGGCACACAAATTAGGGGCTTCCCAAATAAAATGGCCATCACTTTCGGCCTCAGTAGTATAGTTTGTGTGGAAATAGTAAATATAGTAGGAATGTAGTAGGTGTGGCAGTATGTTCCATCCAAGCTGTGAAAGCTTTTGGCGAATTATCAAACTTATATGAGGTGTCGCATTATCTTGGTGGAACACGACGCCTTTTCTGTTTATCAATTCTGGCCTTTTCTTTTCAAGTCAATGATTCAATTTGTCCAGCTGATGACAGTACACTTCAGAATTGATCGTTGTCCGGTAGAAACTAAAAAACAAAAACAAAAAAAAAAAAAAAGATTATTTGGAATCCCACTAAACGGATAGCGTCCCCTTTTTTTTTTTTTTGAGCAAATTCTTCTTTTTTATTCCATAATCTCTTGCTTTTAAGACTGTTGTAGACAACCTATTTCTAACCCCAGCGATGATGCCCTTCAAAAATGGATCATTTTTTTGACGTTTGAGAAGCAAATCACAAACCTCAATGCAACCGCATAAATTGTTTTCCGTAAGAACTCGAGGAATGTCGAGCTTTGAGATTAAACCTGGCGTTTCAAATATCATGAACGACCGAATTCGATAAATTTAATCCTTCAGTGATCACATGAGTTGTTATTCGCCGGTTTTCATCAATCAATGCCGTTACTGTGTCTTCATCAGCTTTAACTGGCATTCCAGAACGTGGTGCATCTCCAAGGTCAAAATTGCCGAATCGAAATTTTGCAAACCATTTTTGTTACTTAAGTTCTGTCAATACATCTCCTCCATACACATCGGATAATTTTTTTCTTGCTTCAACAGCATTTTTACCTTTTCGATAGTAAAAAAAGTAAACTGCTTTTCACTTTCCATATCTGAAAGGCTACCAACCAAAAACTACAGCGTAGAATCAATCGAGCTTTTTTACAAGCAAGCCTTGTAATATCAGCTGTCAAAATATATAGTGGTAATGATTATGCGGCTTAAGTGTGAAATTTCTGTGAAAAAACAAAATTACTTTCCGAAAAATACAATATAATAGATTCAAAAAAAATTTTAACGCATTTTAAATTTATTTCAAAATGCACAATATATGTGTTTCATTAATGACAAATATTATAATTTCATGACATAATTTTAGTCTTTATTAAACTTATAAGGTATTCCAAGTCCTTATAAGGTAAAGTTAAGGTCCTTATAAGGTAAACTGATAAGGTACTTATACAAGGCTTGGCATGCCTTCGTGGTGTAATAGTCAGCACGCATATTTGAGAGGTTCGTGTTTCGAGTCCCGGCAA
Organism: Stegodyphus mimosarum; assembly: GCA_000611955.2. Lineage (NCBI taxonomy): Eukaryota > Metazoa > Arthropoda > Arachnida > Araneae > Eresidae > Stegodyphus > Stegodyphus mimosarum. The sequence goes on along the minus strand of KK117775.1, from coordinate 145,032 downwards.
GGGCATTTCTCATCTTTCATCTCTCTAGCTTTCAAAAATACCTAATGTCTCTACAATGGCGCCCAAACTTGGATGATAATTCTCCACCACCAGGATTTGGCGATTGGGTCCGCTAATCCCCACTCGCCCTTTAAAAGGGGGAGTATATAAGCTATTTCTCCAGCCTTCTTCGCATGTCTTCGTGGTGCAGCGGTCAGCACACTCGGCGCGTATTCGAGAGGTCTGTAGCTCGAGTCCCGGCGAGGGCATTGCTCATCTCCCCTGTTTTAAAAAAATAACTAATGTCTCTACAAACTGTTTTATTTAACTTGTTTTTTCTCTCTGTTAGTTTGGATCAAAAAAAATTGTAAATTAATTTTTGGCCCCCTTCTACCCATCTTATTTTCTCCAAATATTTCATACATTCATCGTGATAACAATGCAATATTCCCATGATCGACGAAAATGGGGCTGCAGATGGCCAATAAATAAACAAGCACTTTTCGACAGTTAAATGAAACTAATTTATCACATCCGTTTTTATTCAGCAGTTAATGATTGATAAACAAATAAATCAAAAAATAGCTTTTAATTATATAAACAAAATTAAACACAAATTCATAATGGAAAATATTTTCGGTATAGGATGCAGCCTCATTGCGCATGTTTTCAGGCGTAGCGAATAATCTCAATTTAAAAATTCCGAACTTTTTGTTTATATCTAAGCCTCATTAGAGTACACCGAGCTTTAATGGCAGTTTTTGTTTGGTTTGTTTTGAAGAATGCAGACTTAACTAAGTCTGCCTAATAAAAGTCTTAACACTGTGGCTGAAGTAAGACTAGCGAAAGTTATAACTCTATACAGACTCTACAAATGTTTATTCAATCACTAATACAGGGTGTCCCAACAAAAGCACCGGATTTAATATGCATCCCAAAAAATTTATAGTTAGGAAATAGAAAATAGTTTTACATACTTACAGGAAGCAGATGTTCCAATCAAAGAACGTCGAGTTTGATTTGACTGTGCAATACTGGCATTTGATCATTTTCAGTTGATTTTGCAGCTTTGTTTTAGCCTAGTGGACAATGGGCGCTTCACAAGGAATCAACGAATTTTGATTGTGAAAACTCACTGCAAGAATAGCAACTCTTATGCACAGACTATTACTTAGTACAAAATCGGTCGAACAGATCTGGAGATACGAATGCGCTCATAGCCTCTTTAAGCGTAGTTATTTCTAATCAACAAGGTATCGCGTGTCCTCTTGTTTCCCGTAGAATTCCGTCTGAAGATTTGCGCTCATGTCTTTATTCTGAAAGCAGAACTTAAAAGTTGTCTGGACTAATGTGTATTTAATATCGAGCTCACAGTATGTTTAGCATGCCGAAAGAGCATCGCTACTTTAAAAAAATTAAAAGATCAAAGGGATTTTACTGTGTAAAACACGTAACAAATATGATTAGTTCGCACACCAAAAAGCAACAGATCCAGCGTATTGCTAAATATATTATTATTGTTGAAACCCTCGTCGTTAAAACTGTTACCAAATACCACGTAATTTGCGCATGCGTGCGGCCAGAATAAAAACAGAACTATAACTACTGAGCAATGGACGTTTTAGTGAAAGATGTAACAAGTAACTTCTCTCTGTGTTGTGCATGTATTTAGTTAGTAATGTAAATTAAACGTATCTCATTATCTTAAAAGCCCCCCTTTTTTTAGATGAGCAGTGCCTCTGATGTGTGTAAATATTCCTGGATATGCCTTTGGAGAAGAACGAGGAAGAAGATCGACTGAAAAGGTGAGCCTTTTAACTTTGTTCTAAGAATGATTACCTTGTTAATCATGACAACAATATTTTTTGGCAATTATTGGGCAACAATGCGAACAAAAGTTGTGAGAAGGTTAACAGGATCATTTATTTCATAGGCAAAAGAAGTTGCTTGTTACGAAATGAAAAATGCAACAATATCATTTATAGGCAAAAGAGGTTGCTAGCTATCAAATAGAAAATAGAATAAGATCGTTTATTTCATAGGCAAAAGAAGTTGCTTGTTATCAAATCGAAAATGCAACAATAGCATTTATAGGCAAAAGAGGTTGCTTGCTATCAAATAGAAAATAGAATAAGATCGTTTATTTCATAGGCAAAAGAAGTTGCTTGTTACGAAATGAAAAATGCAACAATATCATTTATAGGCAAAAGAGGTTGCTAGCTATCAAATAGATAATAGAATAAGATCGTTTATTTCATAGGCAAAAGAGGTTGCTTGTTATCAAATCGAAAATGCAACAATAGCATTTATGTCATAGGCAAAAGAGATTGCTTGTTATCATATGGAAAATGCAAAAAGATCGTTATTTCACAGGCAAAAGAGGTTGCTTGTTATCAAACAGAAAATGCTATAAGATCCTTTAATTCATAGGCAAAAGAGGTTGCTTGTTATGAAATGGAAAATGCAATAAAAGCATTTATTTCTTAGGCAAAAGAGGTTGCTTGTTATCAAATTGAAAATGCGATAAGACCATTTATTTCATAGGCAAAAGAGGTTACTTATTATGAAATGGAAAATGCAAAATGAGCATTTATTTCACTGGCAAATGAGGTTGATTGTTATCAAACGGAAAATGCATTAAAACTGCTTGAGTACATTTAATACTCCATGCACATTCTAACAAACATGTGGATGGCAAAGGAAACTAGCTATTCACACCATAATTTCTAGAAATGCAAACGATTTAGCTATTAGCCTTACAGCTTACGTTCTACAAAGAACTGCTGCAAAATAGTATACAAAATCGTAGTAGTTGGTAAGTTGCAGCAAAGCTTTTTAGGGCTATCAGGATTATTTGTTTACAGTTATCTAGGCTAATCCTCTACCTTCGTCGAGGAATAAGGGAAACTACCACTTATTTACGTTTTAAATCGGAAAAATTAGTAAAACCTATTCAATCCTAGATCTTCAATCTTATTATTGCGTGGCTCAAGGCTCACCAGCGGCCGAGCGATGGAAATTGCTGAACACCGGTATTTCTGATCTGGGTTCGAATCGAAGCGAATGGGCTAGTTGAACGCGCGTTTTCATTATTTTCCCATGTGTAACGTGTATACCAACCAGTTTCCCTTAGCAAGTCCTCCAAAAAAGCATTCCTTCCCTTAGGCCTCTAGTTTGCTTTTCCATAAGAAACTAAACCAAACCAAACCTTGTCTCAAATGAGCGGCGATAATTGTTATATTCCACCCTCCCGCTTGAAAAAATAAAGAACCTGCCTTGAAATAAAACAGACAACTGTAGTCTTCATGTATGGCAATGGTAGTATTTAGTGACCAGAAAAAACCATTAGGTATCTCAAAGATTTAAATGAGAAATTTTCAAGGAAAGGGATTAATTATCAAACACGAGCAAGTCCAAGTGTTCATTTAAAGCAAATCTCAATTAAATTTTAGACATAAAGATTAATTAACTAATTAAATAAAGCTATAGAATATTAAACCCACTGAATTAATAAAATGTTTGCTGTGCTAATAATAAATATTTGCATATAATATTATAAATTTGTAACAGTTTCATATATCTGAATTGAGGAATTTCATTTTTTGAACAAAAGTAATAATTAATGCTCCGACTCCGACGGTAACAGTGCAAAGATATCACCTATTATAAACATACAATCTAGGGCGTCAAGCTATCGAAAGTAAATAAAGAGCACACACCTTCAACTTTAGTAACTGTGAAACCGAAATTTCATTTGCGAGCATACTTCAAGAAACAAGGCTACGAAGGAGAAACGACAGGTTACGCCTCAAAACCATTATGACCTCAGCAAAATAATTCATGAACAAAGGAGAGACTAATTTGCTTCTGGAATTCGGTTTCTCATTTATCTTTCATACGCTGAATCTTTTCGTTTAAATCTGTTTTCGAAAAAGATTGAAATTCGGCGATTACTAGGAAACAGACATTGTAACAACTGTGCATTCGTATCTGCAATCCATATACATTCATTCTTTACACATTTTCTTAGCATTCTTTTAAAACAGACAAAGTATCTTTATCATACTGAATTCCGTATATATGCATCTACGAGAAAGACATTATATAGCATAAATAATGTGTGTTGAATTCTCCATTGAAAAGAATATTAATTACTTAATAGTCAAAGCATAGGAACCTCTCAGTATTTATTTCATTCTTTCTTGCGAATTTAGAAAAATATTTGTAGCAAGCATCGTACGCAAGTGATCAAATGAAGTAAATGTATTGCTTCATTTTCATGAATTAAACTACTTCTTTAATAAATATGCCCGCAAGTCAACACATATAATAAAAGTGATGACTAATAATTAATATATTCCCCTACTTACTATTTAACATCACTAGCCCTAACAGCTCATTTTATGTAAAGGATTTTATATTCTATATCTTTCATTCCTGGAAGAATAATTCTTAAACTAATTAGTACATCGAAACTGCTTAGCGTAAAAATGTTTTAGCTATTAAACTAAAATCAGATTGCAATTTCTTTTTATCTTATTACTTTTTTTTTGCATTTTTTTTTAAAAAAATTAAATATCTTTACAGAGGCTGTTCACACATTTTTAAACAAATTTGTTTCACTGTAAAAAAAAAACTTCTTCTTGGAATTTTTTTTAACTGCAACTATATTTTTGAAAGTAGGAATTATCGTCTGCTATTTGAAAGTTTTATTTTCGTGCAGAATGTCGCCTTTAAAGAAGCATTGAATGGAAAGCTATGTTTGTATTCTTTACGAAGAAAATTATTCGTATCTAGTTATTAAAAAACGTTTTGAATGTCATGGTTTTTCAACATCTAAATCTATGGTTAAAAAGTATTGTCAGCAACAAAGGAAAAAAACGTAAAAATTAAGCTTCAAGTGGAAAAATTGTTGCAAATATGTATCCAAGGAAAAAATAAATGTTTTGAATGCTGGAAAAGTAAGATCTTTAACATTAAAAGGAAATCCAGCTAGTCAAACGGCAGCTGCAAAATCCTTAAAATGCTCAGTGTCAACTGTAAACAAAGGGATTTATCCTGATTTGGATCTTAAAAAAGAAGAAAAAACATAATCTGCATCGACTTCTTCCACGGCATATCGCCGAACGCAGAACTCGCTGCAGAATTCTTTAAGACAAAAATTTATCCAGACAAAAATGGAAAAATGTTGTCACAATAGACGAATCTAGGGTGTACTTAAATGACTGCAATAAAAATACATCCATTTATTATCATCAGAGAGGAGAAAAAATGCTAAAACATGATTCTAGGAATCTAAAGAAAGTTTTTCTAAGGGATTTAGGATTTTTGCTGGTTTCTCATCTAACAGCAAATAAAAATAAAGAGAGTGGAGAAAAATATTAAGATCAACTCCACATATTATCAAAAGCATATTTTATATCCGATTTTCAAATATGAAATACCACCTCTTTACACACAGTGTGATCAATCATTAGAACTGCATCAAGACAAAAAAAAATCTGATGTGCACACCACATGACTTCCTTGTACGGAATATTAAATTACACGCAATTTTTCTTGCATTTCATTTAAACTTATTGGATTGAATTAAATCTACTTCGCCGATAGCGCATAAATCACAATAGAATAAATGCACTATTTAAAATTCACTATATTTGTTTACCATAGCTAGGTCTGATTTGTTTACCATATCTGATGCTAGGTTCACTTAGCAGCGTTACATCTCATTCATTTTATAACTCAGAATGCACAAAAATTACGTATATCATCATTCTCCTCTTAAATATCCTTCCAGTTACGCAGATCAGATGCGGTATAGCGACATTCATTGGCAGCCAAAATGTAAAATTTTGCATTTTCCGTCGAAACCTGTATGCAAATATATCTTCTCGGTGCGTCGTGATGCGGGTTTTTTTTTTTTTTTTTTTTTTTTTAAGAGTGTATATACTTCTGGTGTGGCCGATTGGAACCAAAATCGGAGGTGCACATATACACTCACGTTTGTGAAAATTGCAACACCATGAAGGACTTACGCGAGTGAGCTGAAATTTTCAGGAAATGCAAAGTAGCGCATGATATGCAAATGATTAGAATTGCAAATCCGTAGCGCATGCGTATGCTGAGCAGCGCCCTCTGAACGGCTGATGGATCCGAATAAATAGACGACTGTAGCGAGGCGTGTATGGTTATCGGTGGTTATCTGCTAGTGGTAAACGTTAACTCAATCTGTACTTATGCCTCGTCGACGAAAGAGAGCGAGATTTGAACAACTTACAGAGTTTGAACGAGGGAGAATCATCGGCCTTCGTGAAGCTGGATTGTCGTATCGTGCAGTAGCCTCTCGTGTGCAGCGTAACAGCAGCACAGTGATGCGCGTTTGGAAGCAGTGGACGGACGAGTGTCGGACAACTCGGAAATCCGGGAGTGGACCCCGAAATGTGACGTCAGCTCGCGATGATAGACACCTGGTCCGCATGGCGCGGACGGACCGTACAGCTTCCTCTAGACAATTGGCAGCACTGTGGTCAATAGCTACAGGTGTTTCATTGTGTGCTTCATCAATTCGTAGACGTCTGCTGCAGTGTGGACTGCGCGCACGGACTCCTTTATACAGGATCCCCCTAACGCACGACCATCGCCGCCTGCGGCTACAATGGGCCAATCAGCATAGAGACTGGCGTGCTGATTGGCAGCATGTCGTGTTTTCTGACGAATCCCGCTTTAATTTGTGGTACCATGATGGCCGCATTCGTGTCAGACGCTATGCCGGTGAACGCCACCTTCCGGAGTGCATTATCGAACGCCACAGTGGACGAACACCCGGAGTTATGGTCTGGGGCGCCATAGCATATCATAGACGATCTCAATTGCTACGAATTGTGGGCAATCTGAACAGCAACCGGTATATCCGTGAAGTTCTACAGCCCGAAGCTGTTCCCTTCCTTCAAAGCTTGCCAGGCGCTGTATTTCAACAGGACAATGCCCGCCCTCATACTGCTCGGATTGTTAAATCCTTCTTTGCAGCGCAGCAGGTACAGCTTCTTCCTTGGCCTGCGTGTTCCCCGGATATGTCGCCAATTGAACATGTGTGGGATGTCATTGGTCGGCGTCTTGCTCGTGATCCTCGTCCTGTTGCGTCTGCAGACGAACTTTGGGTACGCGTACAAACGATATGGAATGCTCTTCCTCAGTCAGACATTCAAACTTTGTTTGACTCCATGCCACGTCGTGTAGCAGCACTTATTGCGGCGCGTGGTGGCCACACAAAATACTGATTCTGATCTCTTGTTCTTGTTTGTTTGCTTTGAACATTTAATCATTTATTTGTACCACTACCACTCAACTGTGTATTAAATTGCATTCAATTATGACGATTCCTTCTTGGTGTTGCAATTTTCACAAACGTGAGTGTACATATTATAGCAGTCATATATACAAAATTTCAACGTTATGAGCTATTCGTTTTCGAGTTATGCGAGATACATACATACATACGCACGTAAGTACGTACGTATGTTTTCGTGACGTTTGTACGCACAGACGCCACGAAAAAAATCTCTTCAGAATTCATTTTAAATCAGTTTTATAATTTTTTTGAGAAAGAGTCATTTATTGTGTTCTTATGTACAGATGTCACGCAAAAACATCGTTAAATTGCATTCCATAGCGGTCAGAATGGATAGTTTCGTTGAAATATGGTACCCGAAATTTTATGCAAGAAAGACCGATAGCAACGAAACGTGCGCTGGCTAGCGAAAACACGCTCTGAATAAACTTAGTTTTAACTGTTTAAATACTCACTTCACTTAACTTTAAATTTACAACCTGGCGAGAAAATACAAGGGTTGAGATGTTCATGAAAGGTATCAAACTTAAAATAAATTTGTTATGCAAAATAAGGGAAACCCTAAAACTTTTCTATTACCTTTTTATTATTGATTTCCCCCCCCCAAAATTTAATATGTTCATAAAATAATTAATGTAGTTTTGCTAATAGAAATTTATAGATTATTATCAAAAAATTTCCATTCTAAAATATTAATTTTTATTAATGAATAAAGCCAATATTTCACTGAAACTCGTAAGTGTCCGAACATTTTTGTGAGCCACTGTATTTGTTTCTCTCATCAATTTTACTTCAGTAAAACTCTTAACAGGTAATAGCGCTATCGCAAAAATGCTAGGTGTCGCTGAAGTGCAGCCGACGCAACGCTCAGCATTCAGTTGAATTAAATTTTTTCCATTCCGTCTCTAAAACTAGAACCTGTAAAACCAAGTCTGGCGATCCTGTGCTTTTCTTTATTCTTTTCTACCATTTTAATCTCAGTTCTGAGTTCTGGGCTGTAACACAGCGAAGGGGTAACCACAACTATAAAAGAAAGGGGGTCAAAGTCATGCGTCTAGTAACAATGCTAATTAACAAGTAGGGGACCTGAGTGGAGATTCATGATAACATCCATTGCTGATTCTTTTTCTTTCTCCTTTGGTATTTCTTTTCTATTCTTCTTTCAGCTTGTCATTTATTCCTAGTTCCTTTGCACAAGTTCCGGATTGTATGACAGATGGCAGGCGCATCTCAACCCGGCCGGAGCAAGAGTTGGTGGGGCGAAAATCCGCCAAGAAATAAAATATAACAGACTTTTATTTCAAGAAATCGTTGTACAATCGCATTTCCTCTTCCGAAGCTACTCTGCATCACTGGGTGCATCGTCGTGCATACGTCATTTCCGATCTCTTCGCATCGTTTAACAGACCAAATTCGAGAAGCGGGAACAATAAGGAATTCGGATCACTTTCTGTTTTCTCGACCGTTATCTTTCTTTACGGATAACTGTAACTCATCTGACCATTTTAAGGTTTATTTAAAGAGGAAGGTTTTAAAAGTCTCAAGTATTTTTCTCGACCGTTATCTTTCTTTACGGATAACTGTAACTCATCTGACCATTTTAAGGTTTATTTAAAGAGGGAGGTTTTAAAAGTCTCAAGTATTTTTCTCGACCGTTATCTTTCTTTACGGATAACTGTAACTCATCTGACCATTTTAAGGTTTATTTAAAGAGGAAGGTTTTAAAAGTCTCAAGTATTTTTCTCGACCGTTATCTTTCTTTACGGATAACTGTAACTCATCTGACCATTTTAAGGTTTATTTAAAGAGGAAGGTTTTAAAAGTCTCAAGTATTTTTCCACGGCCTAAAAAGAAATTATTTGAATGAATTAAAAATATAAAAGCCAAATTATCTAAAAATTTGAATCTTTTTAGGCGAATTTTGATTTCAACTCGATTATCACGAGGTTTAATATTCATTTCTAAAAAAATTGAGGCAATTTAGCATGTTTTTTGATTCAAATTATGCATTTTTATTGCCGCTTTCTAATTTTGAGCATTATTATTATTTACGTGTTCCGCCCTAAGGCACTACACGGACGGGAGGGATATCTTCGTGGAGGACTTTCTAAGGCAAACTGCCTTGTATTAACACGTTACCTATGGGGAAAATCACGAAAATGCCTATGCAGCCAGCCTGTTCTCGGGGTTCGAGCCTCCGACCCGAACTACCAGTGTTCAGGAACTTTAACGCTCGGCCGCTGGTGGGCCTTTGATGGTTATTACTCGAATATTTCCGTTCTCAGTCTTTCCTATTCAAGATGTTATACATAAAAAAAATAATATTGATGAAACAGCATCACTTCACAGAGCATCATGTGATAATATTCTTGCACAGAAACGAATTTTCTTTAAAAATATCTAAATTTAACTTTGCACTGGATTATCCTCTTTTGTACTGCCGATTTTAGGCAACAAAATATTTTGAAATACTGGAATAATCCCCTAAACAACTCAAAAGTTTTTATTTAAAAAAAACACTCGTATTTAATATAAAAAAGTTTGGCTTGCAGACTCATAAGGTTATTTTGAAGCAGGAGGCGTGAGAAATGTACAGCACCCTCGCCGGGACTCGAGCCCTGAACCTCTCGAATATGCGTCGAGTATGCTTCCAAATATACCACGAAGGCACTCGGAAAGAAGGGAGAAAATAACTTATGTAATGCACCTTTTAAAAGGCGACTGGGGATTAGAGGACCAGTCGCCATACCATGGTGGAGACGAATTATCGTCCACCGCCCTTTATTTTGGGCGCTTCTTGCAGAGTCATTAGGTTATTTTGAAGCAGGAGACGGGGAAAATGTGCAGTGTCCTCACTGGGACTCGAACCCTGAACTTCTCGAATGCGCGTTGAGTATGCTGCCAATTAAACCACGAAGGCATGCGAAAGAAGTAAGAAAATACTTATGGGCTGCTTAAAAATATGTACATGATAAATGATATTTTTTCAAAGGCAGGTGATCCAAAGCTCTATTTTCTATAGAATTGTGTCATGCTGCATTGATATGCGCCTTTTTGCTTCAAAGCACATGATCACATTTATTACAGGACATCACAAATACAAGGATCTGAGTATTTGATCTAAGACAAAAAGTATGCTCATTTGTACAACACTTATTCCACTAAACTGAAGGTTTTTAAGAACAAATAATACAGAGGATGCCAACAAAGACTGATGAATTCATCCGTAATATTAATGTTCATGAAAATATTTGTAAAATGTTTGTAGAGATCGAAAAGGAAAAGTGGTGAAAGTTAACGCTAACACTTAAAAACTAAACTCACTGGTGCAACAGCCCTAGTGGACCGCGGCCTGCAGGGCCGTTTTTCTACTTCCTTGACCTTTTTGGGCCTTGGAGTGCATCAGCATATGCCCTGGACAAGTGGTCAGCTTGTCGCAGGACCCACAGTGTTTAGTTCCCAAGCTAACTTGGTGCTCATTTTATCGACCCACTTAAGGGATGAAAGGCTGAGTCAGCCTTGCCCAGTCCGAGGATGGAACCCCGTACGCATATAAGCATTCTGTACCGCGCCACGCGCATAGGAAAAAAATCCATACCTGTGATTGGACATACCTTTGATTGGACATACTTTCCGATGATATCATTTTCTTGTGGCGTAATGACGTTTAGGCGGGATTCTTACCTTTTTGTTTTCGTTGAAAGACGCGAATGAGAGACACGAAAGCATAAAAATTATCGTTTGTTTCCTTTGAAAGGCAGAAAATTTAGCTGCAATGTTCTGCAGATGGCTTCCTGTTTCATGCAATAATAAAATTATAATATCTTTCGAAGATTCTGTTAATATCAGAAGCAATCTTAAGCGCTTAGATTATATAAATAGTCGAGTTCGTGAATTTAGTGCAAAAACCAAAACACAACGATCTCGATCCAAGTGTAAAGGCATTGTGAGTTATTGAGTATATTATTATTATTACAATTTTGTTGAATTCTGTTGATTTCACATTGCTGAAAATATTTCCTCTGCAAATGTCATGTTATTTCCATGTTAATGTCCATATCATTTCTAATATTCTGTTGCCTTAAATGAAAGTTATTGGGTTATTCAATTATGGCAAAGCACACGAGGGCTATCTGCCTAAGGGGAGGGATGCCTTCGTGGAGGACTTTTTAACCTTAAATGAAAGAAAAAAGTTCATTCTATATTGCCGCAGAATTTAATACACTTATATAAGAAAAGAAACTTCCTTCTCTGACAAATACTATTTTTATGCAAAGGTATAAAGGTTTTGTACATTAAAAAATAGGCAATATTCATAAAGTAATATTATTCCATTTAAAATACGCATCCCTATTTCTCTGTTCCAAATCTATATTAGTCTAACTTCAAATATAAATTCTACTTTTTCAGACTCATTATAAACATTGTGAATTTACTGTGTACTATGTTAGCTCCCAGCGTGTTTTTTGAAAACTGATTTGTTTCACGCTTTCGAAGATAAGAAGAAATAACACTTTTTCTCCCTAGCGGAAATAAAAAAAAAAAAAATCTTCATTTTTTCTATATTAAATTTACGACACTACAGAACTGTTGTAAAAAGTGTAATCTCATATCAAGAAAAGTACAACGCATGCACGTAATAATCTTTTCGGTACTGCTATTAAAATGTAAACAAACGGTATGGAGGCCAAGCAAAGTCAAGGCGTTCCTAAGCGTAGAAGAAATGATGTCATTAGAGGCCATATCCAATCACGAGGAGGAATTTTTCCCTATGTGCGTGACGCGGTACAGAATGCTTATATGCACCCCGTACCTGCGGTGCACCTGCGCTACGCGCTGACCACATCGCCAATGGGCAGTCAATGCTAATATTTAGCTAGTTTTTAAATCAACATGGTTTGAGAAGGGACACATCAAGTTTTAAAAGCAATGATATTGAACCACCGTTCAACAGAGAGAATCGTGTCCACAGTCTTTTATTAATAAAAAATATCTTAAACTTTGATGTCAAAATTAAAGAACTCTGAAACGAATACTTATGGTGAGCCTGATTGGCTGCTTTGTATACACATAAATAAAGCTACGCATTTAAAACGAAAATGTGTTTCCATGATGTGAAGCAAAGTTCACCTAGAAGTTCTAAGGGCCAACAACTTCTTCAGAGAGGGAAATTATTTCAGCAAGAAACGACTAATATTTACTTACATATTGAAGCTAATAACCTGAAACTGATCGAAATGCAACAGGTCAAGTTGAAAGCAAAACGCTAAAAAATAATACGGACTTTTTGTCGGATATTGCAGAAAAAAAATAATAATAATTGGCCGAGCTGTTATCATGCCTTCATCATTTCAACGATTCTTACACAACATGACAAAACGTTAACATGTTGCAAGACCATGTTTTCTGGTTACGGAGAATACACTTTTTTTAATTATTATTTTCTGGAGCAATCCAAACTGGCCTGAAATCAAAAATAATTTCTTTCCAGGTCAAATACTTTCAGATAGATTGCACTTCTCGTTAGCACGATATTTTAAAAATCAAACTGGATACTTTAATGACCCGGGAAACCCTAACACTTCTTAGTCTGAGTTCCTTGATGCACAGATGCCCTGAGGAATGCCACTTTATGGTCTACACATACAAGCTGAAACTTTGATTATGCTAATAAAATGTAAGAACACCAGTTCTAAATTTCACTGAAACAGGTGTTCTATCTGGCAGTAATAAAACTGACACTGTATTTTTGCTTCGAATATACTTTGCACCAAGAGCAACAGACTTCTTCATTCTCTAAAAACATTTGCCCACTTTTTCCGCCATTTGTCATTACAATAAATAAGTCCTAATCGTAATCTTTTAATTACGTGGCCACTGTTCTGGAAAACTAAGTATTTTCTTACGAACTGTACATCTCCATTACCAGGGCTAAGGTCAAAGAAAAATCTTAAAATTTTTATACAAATTGGTACAGAACAGAGCCATTTAAAAAATAATGAAAATGCATTTATAGAAAACAATATTTACAATGAAATGTTTAATTAAAATGAAGAAAAAATAATCAATATTTTTACTTCCTTGTACGAAGTAAAAAGGAAGTATTGTCATCGCGAAAAATTTCCGGTATCATATTTCAACGAAAATATCCATTTTGACCACTATCGAATGCAATTTAACAATGTTTTTGCGTGACATGCGTTCGTAAGGACAGAATAAAGGTTTCTTTTCCCCAAAAAATATTATAAAACTGACTTAAAATGGATTCTAATAATTTTTCATAGCGTCTGTGCGTACGTACGTATGTATATATGTATGTATCTCGCATAACTCTGAAACGAGTATCCCCAGAACGTTAAATTTGTATAGGAATACTATACCATGCAGATGTGCACCTCCCATTGTGGTTGCATTCAGCAGCACCAAAAGTATATAATACATCTCTGTTACTCGGTTCAGTGATCTCTGTTTCTTCATTTTCCTATGTTTGTAAGTTGTGCTTTTTTTGCCTTAAAAAGGATTGAATTATCTTGTTTCTATCTTCCGGTTAAGGTTTTTATGCCTTTAGTAAATCTGCATGCAATATTTGTAGAATTATCAACAATTTAAAAGTTGTTTAAGTGCGGCTAAGCCTAATTATGTTTACGAAAGGAACAATATTTGTTTACTTTTGAAACTTAACAAAATAGTGGATTTGTTGCCAATTTATAGAAACTAAGCTTCGCAACAAAAGAAATAACGCCTTCTTTTATTATTGCGAATTAAATCATGCTTAACCCATTCTGGGAATTTATTCGAGTAAATAATTTTTGCCTTGTCGCGAAGTTAAAACTGAATTAATTGAATGAGAAATACTGAGTCGTCTGTGTAAAACTTCGTTTTGTTTTGTTCCTTAATTTAATTTCTTTTATACATCGTTTTAGATTTAGCATAGAATTTTAATAGAATATGTGGCAACGTTTAGATAATACTTCAGATTCTTCAGATGATATACATAATTTTTGTGCATTCTGAGTTATAAAATGAATGAGATGTAACACTGTTAAGTGAATCCAGAGCAAGAGTGTCGCTATGGTAAATAAGTACAGTGAATTTTAAAGAGTGCATTTATTCTATTGTGGTTTATGAGCTATCGACGGAGTAGATTTAATTCAATCCAATAATTTTAAATAAAATGCAAGAAAAATGCATATAATTTAATATTCCGTACAAAGAAGTCATGTGGTGTACACATCAGATTTTTTCAATAGTTGCTTTTGATTTTTTTAATCGTTTTTTTATCGTTGCTTTTGAATACTACTATGCCATTATTCTCAATCTCTGCAGGTCTGATACACGCTTAGCAAATATTTCTCCGATAAGAAATCATTTTTGTTAAAATTACTGTCAGTTGATTTTTCAAAGGACAGTACACTAATTATAATAGGAGGAACCAGGATAGCTATGATTAAATGATGGATTTCCGAATTCCTTAAGATAACTCCTAAATAAGAACTTGATGATTGAATCCTTATTTGAAATAGATTAAAGAAAAAGTAAGACATTACAGAATGAGGAAGGAAGGGTTAAAAAGCACTTTGCTTCTTGAAAGGCAGAAAGAAATACTACAAACCTAGCAACTGATGATAGCTCCTTGTAGTAACGTAAACATAGAAGCAAAGAAGAATAGCCTACAAAATCGTGAGATTCTACAGGGTTGTGGTGAGCATGTAAAAGGCCAATCAGATGTGAGCCGTCTTCTAGAAATAAATGAATACTTAAATAACAAGCTAAAATTTCGTTTCTTAATGGAATTTTACAAATTAAGGGCAAGCACAAAAGGTAGCAAAATTCTCTCCTAAACATCGGATGCATGCTGCTTTTCCTCTTGTATCAGCAAACATGTTTGCTTTAAATGTTAATTGGTATATTGCAAACATATGGTAGAGCTGAAAAGCATTAATTATCCACGATCAAATCTTTGGCCTTATAATACACCATACGAATTTTTCTTTGTTCGAATGCATATTCTTTGTTTGAATCCGTAAGCGTTGAATTATTTTAATCTTATAAGCAGAAATAGCTTCGTCCATTCTAAGTAGTTTAAAAAAGTAAACTAAAGGTTTCACTTTTTGTTCTCAATCTTTTTCTCAAATCGTCTAGCTTTCGAGACTGAGAAATTGTTGCTACGAAGTTCGCCAAAGATGTTTTGTTCCGTGGTACCATCAGCCAGTGTACACAACGTCGCTTTGGTGACTGGGGCCTTTTAAGCGTTAAATTACATTACTTTAGAACAAAACAAACAATTGTCTTATTTCGTTCGTTAGTCTCGCATGAGATCGAAGTTCGATTAATTCCTTGCGGACTGTTCCAACAGAGCTGAAAATAGAGTTTTTTATTTAAAAAATTATAATGTTGTCCCAGATAGCCTCAAGGAGTGGGAAGATATTAGGAAGTAGCTGTTTAGTCCAGGTGGAATGGAGGGTAATATCAAAAGATGCCTCTGCAACGACTTCTATATCAGCTGTAAGTACTGAAAAAAAGTTCTTAAAATACACAATTAAAAGCATCGATTAACAGCATAAGCTGTAGGTTTTTTTTAAAGCATACATTTTATTAATCGATAAGAGGTAATAACTCAGATTTACGTACGAACAGTAAATTCGGAAGACAGCCTGTCGTATATAATGAGTTTGGATGAAATAGACAGTCTTAAAGCAAAACAAAAATAATACAATGCAGTAACCGGGGAAACAAATGTGGTGTTTCTTTTGTGACATAAAAAAATCTGATGCGTACTCCACATGACTTCCTTCTACGGAATATTAAATTATACGCATTTTTTCTTGCAATTCAGTTAAACTTGCTGAATTCAATTAAATCTACTTCGTCGAGAGCGCATAAACCACAATAGAATAAATGCACTCTTTAAAATTCACTACATTCGTTTAACATAGCGACACTCTGGCACTAGGTTCACTTAACAGCGTTACATGTCATTCATTTTATAACTCAGAATGCAGAAAAAGTTATATCATCTGAAGAATTATCTAATCGTTGCCAGAAGTTCTATTCGAATAAATACTATAATAAATCTAAAACGATGTATAAAAGAAATTAAACAAGCAAACAATATATATATATATATATATATACATATATAAAAACTCAAAATATCTGTATTAAAAATTACGAAGTAAATCTTAAAAACGTACTTGTATTTCGTCGAATAAATTCCAGAATGGGTTAAGCATGATTTAACTTGCAATAATAAAAGAAGACGTTATCTTTGTTGTTGCGAACCTTAGTTTCTCTAGTTTGGCACCAAATAAACTATTCTGCTGAGTTTCAAATGTAAACAGATATGGCTGCTTTCGTAAAAATAATTAGACTTAGCCGCACTTAAACAACTTTTAAATTGCTGATAATTCTACAAATATTGCATGCAGGTTTACTAAAGGCACAAAAACCTTAACCGGAAAATAAGAACAACATAATTAAATCATTTTTAAAGCAAAAAATGCACAATTTATCAACATATAAGAATAAAAAATCTGAGCTCAATGAGCCGAGTAACAAAGTGGGTATATATATATATATTTATATTCTTTTGGTGCAGTCGATTGCAACCAAAAAAGGGAGGAGCACATCTACATGTTATAGCAGTCCTATATACAGAATTTCAACGTTCTGAGGCTACTCGTTTTTGAGTTATGCGAGATACATACATACAAACATACGTACGTACCACAGGCGCCAGGAAAATTCTCTTCAGAACCTATTTTAAATCAGTCTTATAATTTTTTGGGAGAAAAAGAATCCTTACGATCGTTAAATTTTATTCGATAGCGTTCGAAATGAATATTTTTGTTGCAATATGATAACCGAAAATTTTCGCAATTACAATACTTCCTTTTTACTTCGTACAAGAAAGTAAAAATTAAATTACCTCCTCAAACGTATTTGTAATTTAAAAAATTCCTTTAAATTATAATTATTTAAATTCAAACAGATGTTATCCATTTGGAGGAACAGATGTTAACCGTTCCAGTTAATCTTTTGCTCTACTGCTTTTCTATATGCCGAGTTTTCTGTTTATGTTGTTGTCAATGCCATGTTACGTAAAGCTATCAGAAGAGATGACAACTGACAAGTGGTTTCAAATTCCTCTTCTATTATTTTCGGTAGCGCCTACATATTGTTTTTCTCTTTTTTTTTTTTTTTTTTTTTTTTTTTTTTTCGTGGTGGTGGTGGGAGGGGAACTTGCTTTCGCAAAAGGTTTTTGAAGCATTTTGTTTTTCGTCTGAACTTTCCACCTTGAAGAGATATTGTTTCTTTTAATGAGTTTAGCTGTTGAGAAAAAATGACTGAAACAAACAATGTTAAGGAATTATTCTGTTTTCTTTGTTTTTCCATGGAAAAAGACAAAACACTTAGTTCTTAATCTTAGCATTCTTGATTATTTAAATTATTATTATTGATTATATTTTATTTCGCCCTTTTCGTGGCATTTTTTTAATTTTAATTCAATGTAAACATTTTATTCATAGAACTAAAATATTTTTAGAGAATCTGTTGGAAAATGAGGATAAAATTTTAATAATATACTTTCGGCAATAACGCGTTACCTCAGTAAAAGGAGCAAAAGTTATTCCGGTTTATCGTTCTTAAATTGGTAATGCATATTTCTGATTCGAAAAAATTATATAAAAACAAAATGCGTACTGTTTTATCTTTTGAAGAAGCGTAACAGTAGCAAATTTAAAACAAATTGATGGCTTCTAAAAGTATTTATCATTATCATCGTTCTACGTGATTGATTCCATTGTGGTGCTTATAAAAGCATGTAATGCAATTTAAAATTACAGTGTTTTCCTGCTGCAATGATGGCAAACCTATGAAACGAGTCAATAGTAACACGTTCGGAGTGACACGACAGCTTTAATGAATACTGAACAAAAATTGCTTTACCTTATATGTGTCCACTTTAACGCTTGCATTTATGTGAACAAAGTTTGTTTTGAATTAATTTTTTTATTATTTTTTGAGTTTCTCAACAAGATTGCATGAAGCCAAATGCTACTTGCTTAGACTTGAAAAGCACAACGTACATAGTTTCATCAAAACTCAGCAAAAAAAGTCATTAATTGACTTTAACAAATGAATCGCAATATGTTTCTTTTTCCAACCCCCACCCTTCCCGCAGATTGTTTCATTAGAGTGCTGTATAAATATTTTTAATAATAAAACATTTTTCATGAATGTATTTTTTCATTACTATAATATTACATGAGTTTCAATCTATAATATTCGTACTGTCATGTTATTATTATTATTACTTTCGTATTCTAATACACAGTGTGTTTATAAAGTCCCGGATATTTTGATGTTTAATAACTCATAAAATAATGAAGATATGAACAAACTTATGGCATTTATTGATGGAATAACTTATATATTTTCCTTTTCAGGTTTGAATATCTTTACTTTTGTAAATATCGTCTGCGCGTGTGGCTAATTTCAGATAATTTCATTTTCCAGTCTAAATATCTGTACTTTTCTAAATATCTTCTGCTTATTAATTGCATTTGTTTTTGACAACTATTGCAACGTTATGTTCACTTTTGATGTGTTTGTTCTAGTACTTTTGTATGTGATGTTTTATTCGACCGGATATTAAGGAGAATGCATACACCACAAGAGAAAGCAAAGATTTTATGGTGGTTTATAGAAACGAAATCCATAATGCAAACACACGTGCGACGAAGGGGGCACACGCGGAAGTTCATTGACAAGGGTCATGAAACTTTTTGAGTCTATCTAACCATTTACGTTATTAATTTTAATCTGTCTTTATTATTTTATGAGTTATTAAACATCAAAATGGGTCCGGGACTTTATAAACATCCTGTATATTACATACCAGTATTTGCCCCCTTTTACCTAATCAATGCAACTTTTATTAAAGCAATATTTTATAAGTTCTATGTACTGAAAAAGTAAAAATAAAATGAACTAAATCTAATGTACTGTATACAAAGTTGCTAGTTGCGAACCAAAGCAAAATTTATGAGTTTCATGTACACCTGAAAAGTGCATAAAAGCATTTCAATATGAATGAAGTCAGTTCATTCTTTCCAAGCAATAACCAATTCGTAAATAAATCTTTTGTTTCTAAGGCCAGGAAACAAAAAATTTGGTTAATACGTACACGTATGACGTCATGATTTAGATTTAATGTAATATAACAACTTTTTTCTCAATATCAATAAAAGAATTCATGTGGCAATAACATACCATGTCAACAATCTTATTTTGAAACAAAAAAGTTGCCAACAGCAGCTATTTATTTAAAATGCTGATATTAAAAAAAGACTTTCGACATATAATGACGTCACATGAAATCGCGTGATTTCTTCAACGTTAGAACATGATCTTATATAATAATAATAATATGTTTAATTTTTGGCAGTGCTATTTTTATTTCATATTTTGTAAAACTTATAAACTTTTTATAACAAACTCTACGATTTGAAAGCTAGCAGTGGCAACACTTTTCGAAATAAAACAGATTTTTACTTCCAGCGGGCGAGAGTGTTGCCACTAAGAAAAATAATTTCGAAATTTAGCGTTTTCAGAGCCTTTAATTAATATATCGGCTAATTAAAGTCGCACGAAGATCAGAATGGTCGAAATGGCTTCCCACAAATTTTTGGAATCCGAGGGTATCTCTCTCTAAACTCCCCGCGTTCCGGAGGAGATAATGCTACAAACAAACAAGCGGACCGACAGACGCTCATAGATTTTAAAAGTATAGAAGATTACTGTCTAGCCATGGAGAAGAGGTTCATGAGAACAAGAACCTGTTTATATGTGAAAATATCGAGGACGGAAATGTCACGAAAGACACTAAGTAAGGGGAAAGCATCTTCGTAGATTAATTTTTACTACTTACAACATCAATTTTATAATTTCAAGATTTTTGAATGCTTAAATTTCCTTCTTGCTTTTCATAAAAAATGTATTAGTTGTTACAAAATATGAAATATAGAGATAAAGCTATTACCTACTTCTTGCGCCCACAAACCATTGCGCGAAAATTCACTTAAAATTTGTACACTAAGAAAACGCATTCTGCGATAATATCATCATGCTGATGATTTGTAGGTGCTTTATTTTTTACGATAATTTTTTTAATCTGTGAAGTTTTTTCTCCGCTTTTTTTCCCCTACTACGACATTTTATAATTACGATATTTTTTCTTTGTCTTCTTTTCGACAGATACCTGTGCACCATTACCATCAGTTTATTAGAGAAACAGACTGTATGAATACAATCCGTGTGCCCGGATCATCATTATACTTAATATTTTCTTCTAAATTGTATATTCTAGAAATAGTGCATTGGAGAACGGTCGAAATATATGTATAATTTAATAAATGCTTTGAAATAGTCTTTCCACCATCTCTGAAATAGTCATTCTAACTTCCAATATCTTCCCAAAATTATCCCACAATCCATGATGAGAAAACCAATCTGAAGTGTTTGGCAAGGCGGCAAACAGCATCTCTTTATCTATGGTCACACTGATAACTCTTAAGCGAAGGCAACAGACTGCCTTTAGTTGATCCCTCGCGGGGCCGACTGGGGGGGGCAAACTCCCGGAGCTCTGGCTAGGACCTGTATCTCTCGACTTCTGGGTTAAATAATTAGTCTTCACGGTGATTATAATCATCGCCTTATTCGGTGGTAGGTTTAGGCTTGGCAGGGACCATATGGTACTATCTTGTCTGCCCGTTGGCTGTGGCGGCGCTACGTGGTTGACATCAAAGGTTGTCCTTGGGGGTTTGGCTTCCCATGCTCAACACTGGGGAACACCATTGACTGTGTTACTTACCCAGACTGTGTGGATCAAATTTCTCCCTTTGGGTTGACCCATGGAGGTAGGTGGTTTATTCTTACTCCCGTGGGTTGACCGAGGGCTTATGCTTCCTTGGATCGCCTTTAGAGATTGCGGCATTTTTAATCCTGTAAGGCAACTTAAACTAGGCCAGGTCTGGCCATGGAGTACCTCAATGGATCTGGCAACCGTTTCTTCCTGATGTGGTGTCCTTAGTTCACAATACGGTAACACTGGTACTGAATATATAAAGATTTATTTCCATTTTGTTCGAAAACAGAAGGGAGAGAAACATGCCAATAGGGCATCTTCTGAATTTTTGAGACTCTGAGCTCAAAAGTTTAAAATGTTCGTCATCACTGTCGTAACGAAACATATATTAATAAATTCTGAGTTAATACTTCCGATAATTCTGGGAAACTCCGTTTTGTATTAGGTTCCCCCCCCCAAAAAAATGAAAGAAATATAAAAACAACTCTGCCGAAAATCACTTCTGATTACTCGCTGGAGGCAATGAATATACAGTTCACAACAATATAGATGGCACATAAGATTACCTACAGTTACTGAATACCTATTATAATAACAAGGGCTATTGTACTTTTTATTTGGTTATTCAATATAATAGTTGCTATACTACACTGCAAGGACACACGAGAAGGATGATCTTAAATTCTTAATATTCTCTCTTACTCAAAAGGAAAACCTGGGGCAGAAGATAAATTAGCCAAACTAAGATATCACCACACTTCAAACGTATCTTCAACCAGTGTGGAATTAACACTTTATAAGGAATTTCTCACGCCTTCTTAGCATGCCTTCGTGATGTAATGGTCAACATACTCGGCGCGTATTCGAGACGTCCGTGGTTCGAGTCCCGGCGAGGGCATTTTATCATGTCTTCTGCTTCCAAATAAAACCTAATGTCTTTACAACCTTAAATTCAGAAAAATTATACTGAGGATAAAGAAAATTTAGAAAAAGAATAAAAATTCAGTTTTTACCCTCGTTTAGAAACTTCTCATAGAAAGGATGGTAAAGCTGGCATTAGTTGCTCACTAATTTGGCAATTTTAAAACGAGCACAATAAAAAAGTCTGGTCCATTGAATAATAAATTACTTACAACAAAATTGAATACCAGCACGTAACAGTGAAAATTTCCCTGCAGAAGGGCCATGATAATTACAATTGGAAATACGTAAATGAAAGCAGACTTCTGTGACTTTTGCTGTTTAGTATGCAGGTAATTGTCCAGAAACACTTTTTTTCCTCTCTTCAATAGATATTTATTCTCCAATTTTAAATAAATAACACAGTACACTTAGTACGAACACTCATACGTATGATATTCATTTACTAAGAACATAAATTGCATTTATGATATGACTAAGCTTACTTATCACTTGGATTCTTATATCTTATTGAAATAACACATTTTAAACTACTGTATTTTTTTCTATACACGTAAAATTTCTACCAAAATTTGTAGCTAATGTTTAAACATATTTTA
This sequence comes from Stegodyphus mimosarum, assembly GCA_000611955.2. Lineage (NCBI taxonomy): Eukaryota > Metazoa > Arthropoda > Arachnida > Araneae > Eresidae > Stegodyphus > Stegodyphus mimosarum. The sequence goes on along the minus strand of KK117775.1, from coordinate 122,315 downwards.
ATCCCACTTGCATATAGGTAGAGGAGGAAAATAAAATAAAATAAATAAGTGAATAAAAGTTTCACAATAACAATAGCTGATGAGATGTTAATGATTACATATTTAGTGAAAATATTTGCTAATAGTAAGTTTTTTTAGTCCAACGGGGTGTTAGCCCAGTAGGGCCATTAGTCTCGAAACGTCATTTTGCGTCGAATCACTAAAAATGTTGTATCACTTTTCAAGTTGTTGCCACCAAATATTATCGCCGTGCATTTAAAGAAATTAAATAATGAGGAAGCTGCAGAAATGTATGCATGTTTCTCGCACTGTGAAAAAACAACTATACCCAGAGCCATCAAATTTTGATTAACGTAGTCCTCCACCCGAATATGAACACCTGGAAGCCTGAATTTGAAATTTGTTTTATTGTCTGTTTAGTACTTTGTAAAGCTTTGACAAATTTTTGATTAACAAACTCAAAAGTTATCAAAGCGAGCAATGGCAACACTGTGCGGGAGGGGGAACATTTTTATCTTCAGCGCGCCACACTGTCTATCAAAAATTCTGAAGATATGCTGTTTTTAAATATTTTTAGCCCAAAAGGACATTATACCAAATGCTCTCGAAACGTGTGTGGGTGAATAAATGGAAAGAACGCCCCTTAGGGCGTAATATCAAATCTAAAAGCTTTCAGATTTCCCCCAGCTTTTATATATATATATATATATATATATATATTATATTAATTTGGGAGTGTTAGAGTTCAAAAAGTTAAAAACTTAACCTTTGAAGGAAAAAGGAATAACTAATAAATAAAATACGTTTAAATAATAAACTTGAACAGTAAAAATTGCGAAAATCTGCACTGATTTGAAACGAAAACACTTGTCACACTTAGAAAGACAAATCATGTTATTACTCTTATATAATCCTTAATGAAGAACTTCACGATCAAGGCAACAACAACGTCACGTTAAAAAAAAATGCTACATTTTTTTATGCAGAAAGTTACGGCGAAACTGTACCACCCAAAGCGATCATTTTGAGATCCGAAATTGCAATCTAATTTTAGCCGATGTGAAACGCTTTTCAATTTATGATTATTTAGTTCCAATCTGAAGTTCGTAAGTAAAGAATTTTTGAAGTTTAAAAGCAGTGTTTCATAAAGTTGTTACATGACATAAACGCTTAAATGATACGTTTACGCATTTTTTTTTTTTTTTCTTTACTCTTAAGTTGCAACTGAAATATAGCTTAATGCTTTAATTTTCAATCTAAATTTGCCATCAATGTTTTTAATAAATGAGCTGAAACTCACGTTGCGGCGAAAAATCCTTCTCTTCCGTAAAACATGCTTTACATTATTAGATTTTGCTCAAAATTAAACCGATTGGTGATAAATAAAATCATCATACTCAAGTTTTTGTTCGCAGATTAATTTATATTAACTTGCAAACAAAAATTTGAGTTCCAAAATTCCATTTAGTAAAAAGAAAATAATATAAAGTAGGATATATTAAAAGAAGGAAAAATCTAATAACAAACCTAATATTAATTATTTAATTAATTACTTCCCATTAACTATTGACGAATTAATAAATAATTAATGAAACTGTGTATTATTAAAAATCATACATTATTATGCCACTTTATTCTTTTACCTTTTACCCTAATATAAATATGAGGTAGCATGCATTTAAACCTACTGAAAACACAGTTATGGTAAAAATTGATAAAAATAAATCTGAATTTTTTTAGAGCATTTGAACGGATTGATAATATTTTCTTCATAATATATTCAGCATAAATATTTTCTAAAATACAGTTGTATATTTAAAAAAATTAAAAGCTTATTATTAATGCATTTCGTTAATTATATTAATACATCAAAGCACATGGAAATTTTAAATCACATCCATGAACTTTCCTTTCATTGCATTCATTATTTTATGTTAAAAGCAATTTTCTCACAGATATACTGCTCTGGGGCGAATTCCTTTCCAGAATATCATTATAAGCTCCGTATTATATTTTAAACACAGAAACATCACACTTGATGCCAAATAAATAATTTAAATATTTCTTTATCAATTTCACCGAAGGAGAAACCTTTTCCTTGCGTATCAAACTTCAGTTTATTTCAAGGTGAAACGCTTTGCAGAGCACGGAAAGTAAAATATCACTAAAGGTATATCCGAAAACTGGTATTTTATAAAAACTTGGCTATTAAATGGGATGGGATTAAAGAATTTTTATAAAAAAATATATCTATTTTCCAACTCTGCAGTATCAAAAAAAAAAAAAAAAGCCTTCGGCTAAACACCTGGAGATTTAAAAAATCATTTGCTACTTTTAAGCATCCCTTTGCGTTCTAATGAAGCATGTGTTTTTTAATAAGTTTTTATTCTCTTTTTTAAACACATTTTAGCCCAAAGAAGCTTCAGCTCAGAATGGCTATAGTCTCAAAACTTGATTTTGTGTTGAATCACGATAAACGGCTGAATCACTTTTCAGATTTTGCCACCAAATATTATCGCCCTGTATTATATTTAAAGAAATTAAATAATAAAGAGTCTAAAAGCAATGTATCGGGCAAAGCCCAATCCAAATAACCGTCTCAAGGACGTATGTTTCTCGCATTGTGAAAAAACGACGGTATGTATAGCTATCAAATTTTGAATAAATAGCGTAATCCTCCAGCCGAACATGTGCACCTGGACGCCGAATTTTGATTTTCGAATTTGTTTTATTATCTACTTCATATTTTGTAAAACTTTAACGAATTTTCGATTAACAAACTCAATGATTTCAAAGCGAGCACTGTACCGGGGAAACAATAAAAAAAAAAATATCTTCAGCGCGCGGGACTGTGTGACGGAAACTGAGACTGTGTGTCAGAAATTGTAAAGAAGAAAATTAATTTGTCATATTGCTTTTGAATTGAATTTTACGGTTTAAATTCGAAGAACATGGTATTTAATAAATACAGGTAACACACAAAACGTTACAAAAGCCCCTCTGGGCGCAATATAAAAAATCTGAAAACTTTCAGGTTTTTTTTTTTTTTTTTTTTTTTTTACTTTTTAATTTAGCTTTTGAACAAAACTGTAACAAAGTAATTCTATTCCAAGGATAGCCGATTCTATTGAACTAAATTTCAGAATTCAGTAATTTTTTAAAACAAATATTGACTAATCAAAAGAAAGTTCATATATCTTGTTAAAAAGAGGGTTTTAAATTTGAAACGCATTTACAGTGTGATCATTCATTAAATTCATAGAGAGCCCTTCCTAAGTCTTTTTTCATATGGGGTTAAGAGGCAAATTTGCGTCCTTATATTATGTCAAATTAACTGATAAATTAACAAACTTAACGATTTCAAAGCGAGCCATGACAACACTGAACGGATAAAAAACACTTTTATCTCCAGCGCGTGAGACTGTCTGTTAAATTCTAAGGATATGCTGTTTTGAAATATTTTGTGGTATTCCTGCTAAATTGAATTTTATGTCGTTTAAATTCGAAGAACATGATATTTAATAAATAAAGGTAGCACACAAAACGTTACAAAAACGCCCCTTTGGGAGTAATATAAAATCTGAAAGCTTTCAGATTATTTTATTATTAATATATAAAACGCATTAATAATGAAATAATAATAATATAATACATTTTATTATTAATACATAAAATTTTTTTTTCTAATTTTTTTTTTGTGTGTGTTTCTCTTAAAAAATATTTTCTTATTAATACATTATATAAGTCTCTCGAATATTGAATTCATTTGAATAGTTTATTATTTATTTTAAAATGCTAACTTCTGCCCTTGCATGTGGAATATTGAGAGGAAAATAAATCAACTTTACTGAATTCTCTGCAATAGCTGTTTCGAAGCCAAACCTAATAATACAAATAGGAATGGGAAATAAAAATCCAAAATCAAATTTAATTGAAATGGCAATTCTGTATGTTTACCGATAGGAAATGGGAATCGCATCAGGTGATAAATAAATATACAAATATTTCGGTCAATAAGATTTTTGACATTCACTTTTGGTTATATATGATTGATGTTTCTAGCAAGCAACAAAATACTTTTATTTACCCATTTCTTATTTTTAATTTTTAGTTACTTGTGAGTATCAATCTTAATTCTTTCATCATCTTTAGAATAATGTAAAGTCAAGAAATTAAACATTACAGAAAGGTGGCAGGTTGTTAAGTAACAAATACTGTATTTAATCTGCATTTGCCACTTATTTTTGTTTGCCAATATTTGCTTATCATACATTTCATTTTCAACGGATTGGCATACATCGCAACGAGCACATAGCTATTTTTTTTGTTGTTAATTTACTAAAGCAAATTAATAATTTTTAGCATTCAAATGATAAGCATTTATAAAGTTGGATAAATCTTAAAAAATAAAAAAATGCTTTGTCAAATAAACAACTATACGCAATATGCCAAAAAGTAAAGCTAGAAGTCAAAAAGCGTTCATTTGTGATTTACTAAGACAATAATAACTTTAAATCGACCGAATTCATTACTTTATGTTAAATAGATAATAAAATGTATGTTTTACCCAACGTTAAAAATCAGTCACATTTAATGTAAAGAACAAATATTCAGTAACAAAGTAACTTCACTGCATTCTAAACAAGCAAAATAAATAAATGGAATTAATAATAAATACAAAATCACTCTAAAAGCAAAATTTGCTTACCGTTACTTGGTTTCCGCAATCCGCAGAAAAGTCAAGCAATTTGAAAGCATAGTCTTGGAAACCGTCGAGAATTTAATAAAAGTAAACGAAAACTGCTCACAGAAAATATCCTTTGCAAAATATTTATTGAGTATACTAGAACTTTGAAATCAGCCAACACTAAAGAATAACAAGAAATCACAAGCCCTTTGCGATATCGTAAATCCAGAACACTGAGAATCTTCGTATGTCTTGATGTCTTAATCGTTGTTCAAACGATTGTTGGTTTCCTTTAAAACCCTTGACGAGGTTAAAGTCCTGCTAACTTGATTAATTGCTTTTTCTTTAATGTCCTGCTTGTTAATAGAAAAGGACTGCTACTTGTTGCCACTTCTTATCTGCGAAAAAACAAGTTTATTTTTCAAGGTCCATTACTGGAAGCAGACTTGGGAG